>MU227345.1:4499131-4509401 GCA_018584345.1 Thuja plicata
ATGACAAGCTCAGTACAACATTTGCAAAAGAAATGCAGAATGAATTTGAAATGAGTATGATTGGTCCTATAAAATACTTTTTGGGACTGAATGTAAAACAAACAGATAAAGGTATATTCATTAATTATTCAAAATATGTGAAGGAAATATTGAAGACCTTCTAGATGGAAGACTGTAAGCCAGTATGCACTCCCATGATAATAGGAAGCAAGCTTTTAAAAGATGATGATTCCACAACAGTTGATAAAACATTGTATAAATCTATGATTGGTAAACTCATTTATTTAACTCAATCTAGACCTGACATATCTAATGCAGTTGGCATTGTTGGAAGATTTGTAGCTGAACCCAAGCAAAATCACCTAATGGCAATCAAGAGGATATTCAGATATCTAAAGGGAACTATAGACTATGGTTTATGGTATCCTAAATCAAAGAATGTAAAACTTCATGTGTATATAGATGCAGATTGGGCAGGATGTATTGATGATAGGAAAAGCACTTCAGGAGGAGCAGTATTTCTTGGAGACAGGTTGGTTTCTTGGATAAGAAAGAAGCAGAACTGCATTTCTCAGTCAATAGCAGAAGCTGAATATGTTGCAACAACACTAAATTGTTCGACCATGGTTTGGATCAAGCATATGGTTAAAGACTTTGGCATTCAATTTGATTTTCCTATTGTTATTCATTGCGATAATACTAGCACTATCAACATGTCTAAGAACCCTGTGATGCACACAAAGAAAAAATACATAGAGATCAAGTACCATTTCTTAAGAGAAAAGGTTGCAAACAAAGAAGTTAAATTGGAGTATGTGAACACCAAAGAATAGTTGGTAGATATTTTCACAAAGCCTTTATCAAAGGATACTTTTGAGTATCTCAGGGAGAAGTTGGGAGTAATTCCCTCTCTTGAGTCTGTTTAGAAGCAGTAGCAAGAACATCAGTCATTAAGTGACTGATGAATGGCTGACTACTCTACTTCTAGAGTAGTACCTGTACCTAAAGATCTATGGTTCCCTTTTCCATTGATGTCAAAGGGGGAGTATATAGTAAGGGGGAGTATGTACTAAGGGGGATCTTATACTCTGGGGGAGTATATACATGGAACACAAACACAGTCAGGGGAACTGCAATAGTTTAGAGAAATCTTTGATGAGGATATTGAGAATATTGTAAAAGAAAGAGGACACCATGAACAGAGGATTTTTTTGATATCATATGTTTCTGTCAATGTCAAAGTGGGAGATTATTGGAGATTTGATTCTGAGCAGTTGATTGATTGTATGTTTGTCATTGATGAAAACATATAATACATAGTAGAAATTCTATATGTACTTATCAGAATGATGACATGAAGACTTGCATGGTTAGATACATGTTGTTGACATGTTTATGATGTTATGTTCATACACACAGATCCAGATATGATGTTTCAGTGAATTTATGTAATTCTTTTATTGGTAGTTACAATTTTGGAAGTGTAATTGTTTAGGGTCGACGTATATCATGTGTTTCTTGAGTTTTGCCTATCTTTAGTATATGTGTGTGTATATTCATGATTAGTTATGAGTTGATGATATTAATCTAAAGGTGCCAAACTTGTTTCAATAAGATTGCAAAGTTAGAGTTATTTTGGTGAGGCCGACTTAGTGAAGCGTCGCGTCTATTCAGTTTATACTTGCGCAGTTGTAATAATTCTTGTGTGATTAGTAGAGCTGACAAGGATGTTATGAAGATTTGTCTTACAAGTCCCATGATCTCGTAATTTGAGGAATATACTTATAGCAAGTCAAATGTGACACACCAAGTGTGAATGATATGAAAAGAGAAGAAAGATGTACAGAGCAAATTATTAGAGTTGGTTCATTCATCAAGATTCTATGTGAAGAAGAAGTGAAAGATTGTAATACACTGGAACTGATCAAGATAGAAGGTCTACTCTACAATTCAACATTAGATATAGTGCATATTTTTTATACAGAAGGTTGTATCCTTCACCATCAAACAGTGAGCTTTTGGACAGTGAGTCTACCACCACTAATAGGGTTATTTGTAAAAAGACTCCTAACAGGGTCCTACCCTTAACCAAGTCACTATACTTATTACATTGTAAAGTACAACTCCTAACAAGGTTGAGATATCTTCTAATAGGGATTACTATAAACAAGTATAGTTCATTGTGGGTGCTAATTCCCACCAGGGTTTTTACCATTTGGTTTCCCCGTAATCAAATTGTGTGTTGTGTACTATGTTATCTGATTAAGCATTTACTTTGTTGTATTCTGAAGTTAAAGAAGAAAAAGAATTAAAGTTATTGATAACTGATTCACCCCCCCTCTTAGTTATCCTTTGGGACTATTCTAACAGCCTCTTCCATGATAATATCAGAGATAACTCTTTCCCTATTATGAGGAATATACAATTCATGACTTGGCTTTAAAGCATTGCAATATTGGAACGGGTTGGAATATCCTCCAATTGTAATCTCCTCCCCTAGGTATGGAAATTTTATGCATTGGTGATATATAGAAGGTACTGCTTTCATCTCATGTATCCAAGGCCTTCCTAGTAAGATGTTGTAGGTCAATTTCATGTCAAGGACCTGACATATAATGTCATTTTTTATAGGTCCCACTTGAATTGGTAGAATGATCATACCTTTTGAAGATATTTCATCTTCATCATAAGCCTTAATAGTGATTTTCTTCTTTGGAGAAATGGAAGACTCAGATAACCCTAATGACTTGACAAGGTTTAAAGTGCAAATATTTAGACCAGCTCCACCATCTATGAGAACTCTCTTAACCCTATGTCTTTGGATTAATACCTCTATATGAAAGGGTAAGTTTTAAGGATGTGTGATAGACATGTCATCTTGTTTTGAAAAGGAAAGACAATGAGGGGCTATGAGGTTTCCTACCATGTTTTGAAATTTGTCTTCCTCCAAGTTTATAGGAACCATGGTCTCACACAAGGCTTTTTCCAGAATCTCCTTGTGATTAAAAGATAATTTTAACAACTCCAAAATTGATATTTGGGCTAGAGTCTTTTGTAATTGATCCATGAAAATATAAGGCTTCGTGATGGGTGGTGTTTGTTTAGCCAAAATAGTTGGTGTCTTAGGGCCAATAGTAATAGGAGTACCCCCTTGTAAGGTAATCTTTGAGGCTTTCCCCCTTGTGATGGAATTAGAAGACCCTCGAATAGGTTGGTCTTTAACCACAACAACATTGATGGTATTGTCATAAGTATGAGCAAAGTTAACATTATGACTACCTTTTGCATTATTTTCATTGTTTCCTCCATTGTTGGAATTAGAAGATTCTCCCTTTTCATGCTTATAAAAAGGAGTTTTAAAGGTTGTGTGATCTTCATTAGTTTGAGGACCATACACCATTGTCTATGAGATCTTGTACCACATGTTTGAGATGTAGGCAATCATTGGTCTTATGTCCCCTATTTCGATGATAGTCACAATGGTTGTTCTCATTCCACTAGTTTGGTTTGATGTGAGGTTCATATGGTTGAGCCTTTGGTAGACCGATAAGTTTATTTGCAATAAGTTTCCTTAATGCATTTTCCAATGGTTCACCCAAAGTAGTGAATGTCCTTTTGGGTGTAGGTGCAAAGAAAGTTTTAGGCTTAGGGGCCCCTTGATTATTCCCAAAGTTGTTATTAGTGTTGTTGTTGAAGGGCACTTTGGGTGCTTGATTCAAATTATTGGCTTGAGCTGAGTTTTGAGTGAGATTGAAAGGGATACCTTTAAAGTATTAGCCTCCACCACTCCATCATTAACCACTCCTTTATTTTTTTTATTCTTTGTCCAAAATCGACTCTTGTTGTTGTTGGAATTCTGATTTTGATTGGTGCTGGAGGTATTGTTGCTGTTGTTATTCTTGTTATCTTTGTAGAGTTTGATTTCTCCACTTTTTACCAATACCTCTTCTGTTGTCACCCCATTCTCAATTAGGTCTTGGAATGATCTAGGACATTTTAGCCTTAATTTATAGTTCATTTTATGATTCAAGTTGTTCACAAAAATATCCATCTTTTCCTTTTTGGGTACACTTTGAGGGTATCTAGCAAATACTGTTCTCCATCGTTGTAGGAAAAGTAGGAATCCCTCTCCTTCTCTTTATTTGGTGTTGCATAGATTAAGCATTGTAACCTCGTGTTTGATGTTATAAGAATAGTGAGTTACAAATTTAGAGGCCAATTCCTCAAAGGTTCTAAGGCCGGAGGGTACTTTTGAAAACCACTCCATTGCCATACCTCCCAAACTTCTAGGGAATAACTTCATAAGGTAATTTTTGTCATGCATGAACTCTAGACTTAGGTACAAAATTCCCTTAAGTGATCATGAGGATCAAATGTTCCTTCATATTAATCATATTTCAGATAAATAGCATTTGTTGGAAACGGTATCATGATTAAAGACTTGTCAAATGGAAATGGACACAAGGCTTCAATAGAAAAAGGTTTAGGAGCCCCACTTTGTTTTATTGTGTCTAGAAAAGCTGAATTTTCTTTTCATGATATCAATGGGGTTAGCCTCAGCTTCTTCTCATTGGAGCTTAGTGACATCATAATCGTTTGGAAGTTTGAGACCCATTTGTGCCAGGTCTAGAAAGTACTTCTCTTTGTCTTTTTCCAACACCTTTTCCATGAGTTTCATAAAGAAAGGGCTTTGCATAGCCTCATTGACCTTTTCATTGGTTAACTCTTCATCATTAGGGTCTATATTTCCCCTATTGTTGGTATTGTTCATCCCTTGATTGTTAGGATCCATGTTTGTTCCTTTGTTGGTATTGTTGTTGGATCCTTTGTTGTTAGGATCAACATTTCCTTGTTTGTTCATATCCTTATTCACATGATTAATCTGATCGAGATCTATATGGCCAAATGGAAAAGACATCCTCGGTTGTGTTTCTTTGATGGGTTCATGGAAAGGTTTTTCAGAAAAAGGATCACCCAAGAAGGGACACTCTTGTCTCAGATAAGATCCATCTGGTTGTAGGGTAGTCTTGATGTAATGGGATCGAGTAAAAACTGGCATTAACATATGTTGGATAAAGATCTTAGGTTTTGAACTTGCTTAAATGACCAATTCATGAATAAATTTGAAAAATGCTCAATAATGTCATATTCTGATCAAGTTAGGTATCCACATCGATAGAACGTCCAAAAGGGTATCAAAAAATTAAACTTTCTTATTTTCAATCCTTCAGCAGATACCCATTGTTTACCCTTTTAAAATTCTAGGTGGCTCTTACCTGTGTGTATGCAGCCTTTAAATGTTAACATGCAGTCACTGGAAAACCTTTACGCAGCGCTTTGCAGTTGGCAGGCATCATTTGTCTGTTGATAGGCGGTTTTGAAATATTTTTCTGTGGTAATTTTCAGTAGCACATGCGGTTGTTTAATGATTTTAAGTGGCATTTTAACATTGAAAAGTGGCCCAGCTTTGTTTGTAAGTGGCTCTAAAATGATGATACGTGGCACTTTACTGATCAAAGTTGATTTTAACAATTTTATTGGTATTTTTTGGGTTTAAAAGTTTAAAGTCTTTGATCAGATTTATCAAAAAAATTCTTGCATGAAAATAGAGTGTATCATCTTAAAATAGAAGCACTTCCATGTTAATAGCATTTATCCCTCCTTAGGTGATGTATTTGACCTCCATTACATTATCCCCCCATTTCTACATCATCCCATCTAATCTGCTCCTGCTTATACCACTTTCGGGACTGATTTTTGTATTCTGGGTTGCAGGACTCTATTTCTAGGATATAGGGACAAGGTCAACCTCCTAGGATAGGGTCAACCTTGGCCTTGACCTAGGATAGGGTCAACCTCAGCCCTATCCTAGGATAGGGCTGACCTTGACCCTGTCCCAGGGTCCAAAACCCAGAACCCTGCAGTTCCCAGGTTGTCAGTCTTTGCAAAAAGTTTCTTCCCGCTTCCGGGTCGGCTGTTTTGGGCTCCAAAGTGTGGATTCCTAAATTATATTTAATATAGGTCCTCTCCTAGGCGTAAAGGCTTAAATGATGATTTAATTATCCTATGTAGGCCTCCTTAGAAGATTGTTCCCTAATTTCATATAAAAGGGGAACTTTCTCTCTCATTTTCAACTAACTCTGGGAAGCAAAAATAATGATGGTCAAGCATCATCAAAGGGTCTTAAACTCAATTATCAAAGTGTTATCAATCTCTCAAGGTGTTTAAGTTTTCCATTGAAGGTCAAGGATTCAATCTCTCAAGCCTTTGAAGGAATTTGGTGCAAGTATTCAAGATCTATCATTCAAAACCCTAGATCCAGCCATCATGGTGGTGTGATCTTCCTTCAAGATCCTTTGTGCATCCTCAAGACTCTTTCATCATTATTCCAAGGTGGATTCCAAGCATAAAATCATGAATTTTTATGGTCTTTAAATCTCCATGCTTTCATACTTACATATTTTCATACATTTGAATTACATTAGCATACCTATTAAATATCATAGCTTCACTATTAGATTCAATTATACTACTCGTTAGCTTTCCATACTTTATTGATTTCAAAGGTTAATTCCAAAACTGGGGTTTGACCAAGGCAAACCACTCCCCAACAAAAAACAAACATTTTTCTTGCAGGTATAGGTTCGGGACTATAGATCCAAGGCTAGATCTGGATACCCTTTTCAGATTTCTTTCAGACTGTGCGAATAGGGACACTTTCAGAGTTAAGCAGATCGATTTTGCAAAGGTGGTACAAGGTCGACCTTTTTCATAAGATGACATTGGAATGGAAAAATATTTTTGGGTGTTGTCCATCTCTGTGTTCTAGTTCGGTATCAACTATCAGCATCTCCAGAAATAGTCTACAGAATTTAGAAAATGAGTTTTTCCAAATCTTCTATGTCAAGAGGTAGGCATCTTATCACATCATTCTTTACATGCTCTTTTCCATCCTTTTGATCAATATAATTAAACGTAATATCCTAAATTTAGACATAGGATTTCCCTTCATTATACAAATCTTGTTTACGAGATCTAGGGCATGAAACCCTTCCAAATTTAGATTTTACATTTTGGTGAACCCGTGATAGACAACTCCTTCTATTTGGTGTTAGATTTACATCTTACATCACAAATTTTCATTTCTAAATACAAAAACACTTCTTGCATTTCATTCATTGTGAATTTCTTTTGGTGTATGGCTATTTTTCTCATTATGCTTCTTTTAGCATCTCTTTATAGAACCTATGATGTCTATGAGAGTGTCATTCACTTTCTCATGTTTGTTAATTTTCATATTTCACTTGCTTATGCTATTATAAGATTGACAAACACTAATCTTCCTACTTTCAAAAATTTAATTAAGGATTTGTGTAATGGACTTATTACTCTTTTGGATTATGTGAAGAATTTGGTGGATGATACCCCATTACCTAATCTTCCTAATCCTAACTTTCAAAATCCAATCATTCTTAATAATCCTACTACTATTCTTCCACCTTCCATCCCTAGTTCTTCTTCTCATACTTTTGTTAAGGCTCAAACTATGGTACAAGCTGAGGATGTGCGAGAATTTCTAGATTTACCTTCTCCTTCTTATCCTATTCATGGTGATAATAAAGGGAAATCTAAAGAACATTCTCCTAAAAACATTGTTCCACCTTACACAACATTCTCTCATGAGCATCCTAATCAATCATCTCCCATAGATTCTATGCAAGATAGGTATACTACTGGATACACTATGGTTGATAAGCAAGGATATAAGGGTTTAGGGCTTGGTATTCATGAACATGGCATTAAAAACCTGATAAATATAGCTTCTACACATAATATGCATGGTATAGGATATTTAAATTCTCCATTTCCTATGGCTGATATGAACTATCATCCTCCTCTTTATATTCTTCTCCCAACACCTACCTTAGATCATCCTGATACTCCTCAAGATGTAGCTAAGAAAGTGTATGTCCAATTAATGAATTCAAAGAAAGAAATCTTTAAACCTATTCTGAAAAATGCTTTACATAAGTACAAATGCCCTTTCCATAATATTAATAAACATTTACTTGTTGATTGTGTGCATTTCAATATATATGTTCGAGAAAGAGCTTCTCTTGGAATTATATCTTATTCCCGCGCAGTCTTGCAATTTCTTCATAATTTTGACATAGGGCATTCCCCTCCTTCTTCTCCAAATTAGATTATGTTTTCTCTCTTGTCTCTTAAACTGGGGGGCTAGAGGTATTCTCTTTCAATCTTATAGAATCCATTATTCTCTTAGCATGTATGTTTTTTTGAGTATAATTGGTTATTCTCTCTGCATTCTATCCTTATAATTTCCTTCACTCATGGTATTCTTTCTAAGACATCTATTTTGTAGGGCTATCTCTTATTTTTATAAATTTTTTGATATAATTTAATATATCCCTTCCCATCATCTTCGGGGGGCAAGGTATTTTCTCCTTCTACCTCTATCTAAGGATCTACTTTACTTATCTTAGTGGCTTTTGTTTATAATGCAAACATTATTTTCCTTATAAAGATCTATGTTATGACCATTGACACCCCCCCCCTATTTGGAGAGGTGATTGTCATAGGTCATTACCTCTTCTTTATTTGGAAAATTATGTTCTTTATAAACTCTTTCCCTAGCTTGTTGGTTCGAGTTTTTATCCTTCATACCAAGATTCCTCATTCTCTTCCTTTCTGGGGGCTTGATGATTGAATCTTGGGTCCCTCTTGTCTTTCAAAGATGACATCTTATCCTAAGCACTCCTCTATGGTAGGGCTCTTGTTGATGAGATCTCTTCCTCTTTGTGGATCTTGTTTTCCATAAGTGACATATCCATTTCACGATTATCTATGTTCTTAGATGTAAGGGTCAATACTCTTCACTAAGAATATGGTATACATTATTGTAAAGCTAGATATCTCCTTTTATATTTGCTAAATCCTTGAAAGGTAACACACACAAGTTGCTAAATCCTGAAGAGACACGTATTTTACTTTTTTGCTAAATCCTTGGAGGGTAACGCACATAAGTTGCTAAATCCTGAATAGATACGCACCCTTTTATGATATGCTAAATCCTTGAAAGGTAATGCACATAAGTTGATAAATCCTGAATGGATATGCATTTTATACTCCATAGTGACACAAGAATGTGGATCTATGGGTATTTTCAAAAAGCTGTCAGAAGATGCACTTAAAATTACAAGCATAGTTTATGGGTGAACCTATTGGGGGCTCTCCCTCCTTGGTTATTCATAGTAAGGTGGGCATCTTACTAGGAAAGGTAACCACTTTTTGTTTTCTTTCTTTTTCTTTCATGCTAGTAGGATTAGATCGTGAAGCCATTTTATCAATAGTGTTGTTCTTGTCTTACTTATGTCGTCATATATGTTTTATATGATTGAATGTTCTTTACTTTCCATATCTTTATGTATGTATGATGACATAGAATCCTTAGTCTAGGGGCTCATGTTCTTGGCTTAGTGATATTCTATCTTGATTTCAATCCACCAGGATCTCTTTCTTCTAACTTTACCGTGAGCACGTTCGATTTCCATACTCCCGCTAAAGTGGGGGCTTAATGTATCATCTTAAAATGGAATAACTTCCATGTTAAGAGAATTTATCCCTCCTTAGGGGATTTTTTTTACCTCCATTACATCATCCCCCCATTTTTTCATCATCCCCCCTGATCTGCTCCTCCTTATACCACTTTTGGGACTGATTTCTGCATTCTGGGTTGCAGGACTCTGTTTCTGGGATACAGGGATAGGGTTGACCTCCTAGGATAGGTTCAACCTCATCCCTGCCCTAGGATAGGCTTGAACTCAGCCCTATCCTAGGATAGGGCCAACCTTGACCCTGTCCCAAGGTCCAAAACCCAGAACCCTGCAGTTCCCAGGTTGTTGGTCTTTGCAAAAAGTTTCTTCCCGCTTTCGGGTCGGCTGTTTTGAGCTTCGAAGTGTGGATTCCTAAATTATATTTAATATAGGTCCTATCCTAGGGTTAAAGGCTTAAATGATGATTTAATTATCCTATGTAGGACTCCTTAGAATATTGTGCCCTAATTTCATATAAAAGGGGAACTTTCTCTCTCATTTTCAACTAACTCTAGGAAGAAAAAATAATGATGGTCAAGCATTATCAAAGGGTCTTAAACTCAATTATCAAAGTGTTCTCAAGCTCTCAAGGTGTTTAATTTTTCCATTGAAGGTCAAGGATTCAAGCTCTCAAGCCTTTGAAGGAATTTGGTGCA
>MU227345.1:4517740-4543569 GCA_018584345.1 Thuja plicata
GGGAATTGGTTCCTAGACCAAGTGATAAAAATGTGATTGGAACAAAGTGGATTTTCAGAAACAAAATGAATGAAGAAGGTACAATAATAAGAAACAAAGCAAGATTAGTATGTAAAGGATATGTGCAGAGAGAAGGAATAGACTACACTGATACATTTTCCCCTGTGAGTAGACTGGAAGCCATAAAATTATTTTTGGCATATGCAACATTAAAAGACTTTAAAGTTTATCAAATGGATGTCAAACTAGTTTTTTTGAATGGTGACTTAAAAGAAGAAGTCTACATAGAACAACCTGAAGGATTTAACCTTTCAGATAGACTAGACATGGTATGCAAACTGAAGAAAGCACTCTATGGACCTAAGTAGACCCCAAGAGCTTGGTATGAGAGACTAGATGGTTATCTCACCAAGATTGGATTCGAGAAAGGAGCAGCAAATTGCAACCTATTCACAAGAGAAACACCTGATGGATTACTATTAGTTGCCATATTTGTTGATGACATTATCTTTGGAGGTAATGACAAGCTTATTATAACTTTTGCAAAAGAAATGCAGAATGAATTTGAAATGAGCATGATTGGTTCTATAAAATACTTTTTGGGACTGAATGTAAAATAGACAGATAAAGGAATATTCATTAATCAGTCAAACTATGTGAAGGAAATATTGAAAACCTTCAAGATGGAGGATTGCAAGCCAGTTTGCACTCCTATGATCATAGGAAGTAAAATTTCAAAAGATGATGACTCCACAGTAGTTGACATATCTAATGCAGTTAGCATTGTTGGAAGATTTGTAGTTGAACCCAAGCATAATCACCTAATGGAAATCAAGAGGATATTTAGATTTCTTAAGGGAACTATACACTATGGTTTATGGTATCCTAAATCAGAGAATACACAACTTCATGTGTATACTGATGCAGATTAGGCAGGTTGTATTGATGACAGGAAGAGCACTTCAGGAGGAGCAGTATTTCTTGGAGAAAGGTTGGTATCTTGGATAAGCAAGAAGAAAAAATGTATTTCTCAGTCAATGACAAAGGCAGAATATGTTGCAGTAGCACTGAATTGTACAATAATTGTTTGGATCAAGTAGATGGTTAAATACTTTGGTATTCAGGTTGACTATCCTATTGTTATTTATTGTGATAACACTAGTACTATTAACATGTCTAAGAACCCTGTGAAGCATGCAAAGACAAAACACATAGAGATCAAGTACCATATTCTAAGAGAAAAATTTGTAGACAAGGAAGTGACATTGGACTATGTAAGCACAAAAGATCAGTTAACAGAAATTTTCATGAAGCCTTTCGCAAAGGATACTTTGGACTATCTAAGGGAGAAGTTGGGAGTCATTCCCTCTCCTAAGTCTGATTAGATAAAGTAGCAAGTACATCAGTCCTATGTGACTGATGAATGGTTGACTACTCTACTTCTAGAGTAGTACCTGTGCATAATGGTTTATGGTGCCCTTTTCCATTGATGTCAATGAGGGAGTATGTACTAAAAACAAGGAAAACAAGGAACACATAAAAGGAGCTTATACTCTGGGGGAGTATACATATAAAACACAATCCATGTAATTGTAGCAGTGTAGATGAATCTTTGATGAGGATACTGAGAAGATTGTAAAAGAAAGAAGACACCATGAATAGAAGTTGTTTTTATGTTGGAGATTTGATTCTGAACAATTGATTGATTGTATGTTTGTCATTGATGACAACATATAATACACAACAATACTTCTGTATGTACTTATCCATATGATGACATGAAGACTTGCATGGATAGATGCATGTTGTTGACATGTTTATTATGCTATGTTCATACACGTAGACCCAGATATGATGTTTTAGTAAAGATATGTAATTCTATTATTGACAGCTACAATTCTGGAGGAATAACAGTTTAAGGCCGACGTATGTAACGTGTTTCTAGAGTTGCACCTATCTTCAAGATATGTGTGTGTATGTTCATGATGAGTTATGAGTTTTTGATATTAATCTAAAGGCACCAAACGTATTTCAAGAAGATTACAAAGTTATGGTTAATTTGGTGAAGCCGACTCAGTGAAGCAACGCATCTATTCAGTTGATACTTGCACAGTTGTAATTATGCTTGCATGCTTAGTAGAGATAACAAGGATATTATGAAGAGTTGTCTAACAGGTCCCATGATCTCATACTTGGTATATGTACTTATAGAAGGTCATTTGTGATAAGAAGAGTTGCGAAAGCCAAAGATAAGAAAAGCAGAGCATAGTGTTAAAACAATAGAGCTATATTTATCATATGTTGATAATATAGATATTGAAGTAGAAGCTTTCAGAACACAGAGAAGATTGTAGTAGTGCTTTACAAGAGGTTAAAGCATCAGTGCACAAAAGGAACTGATCAGAAAAGCAGTGTCACAAACAACAGTTCACCTTGTTGATACAGTGTGTATCAAATAACCAGAAGGTTGTAGCCTTCACCACTTGGACAGTGAGTCCACCACCCCTAACAGGGTTATTGTAAAAGACTCCTAATAGGGTCAGACCCTTAACCAGGTCACTATACTACTGCATTGTAATGAACAACTCCTAACAGAGTTGAAAGATATTTTAACAGGGATTACTATAAGCAGTATAGTTCTTTGTGGGTGCTAATTCCCACCGGGGTTTTTACCATTTGGTTTCCCCATAATCAAATTGTGTGTTGTTTAATGTGTTATCTAAATGTGCATTTACTTTTTATCAATCTGGATTAATAAGTATAAGAAAAAGATAAAGTTGCTAATAACTGATTCACCCCCCCTCCCAGTTATCCCTAAAGTATTCTAATAGTTGTGCCCAACTTGGGCTGTGTCTCATACTCTACACGGACACCATGAAAAGGTATCCTCAAGTTCTGGTATATGTCCTTGGGAGTAATAGTCATCCCCCCTGTGGTAAGTAGAATGTGTTCATATCTGAATGGAAACGGTCAAGCAAAGCTCCTAGCAATATGTGATTTACCCGAATCTCGGGTACATCACATAGTGAACTAAGTCCCAAGGTACCTATATGTACTATCTCGACATCATCTAACTGTGACACCAATCTACTAATGTCTGGGTGATGTGATCTGAATGCAATGTTTGGAAAGTCAACCTGCAAGACATACAAACAATAGAGGACGATCAGTAATCTGCGATAATCAAAGCATAATGAGATAATAAAGCATTCAAGACATCCTACAGACGTTAACGACACTGACACAAAAGCTATTGGATGTAACACAGACTGATTTCATGCTCATGCTGACCACTTTTTCCCATGAAAAGAAGTAGATTTTAGCGTGAAGAAGTTCTCTTTTGCGCGAATAAGTTCTTTGAATCGCACAACATTGGACTTTCCCACGAACTTTAATCATCAGTCGTGTGAGAAAATGCCCTCTATAAGGGTTTCTCGCATGAAACTGGGTACTCTCCAATGCGAGATTCCTCACCGAATGGCACAAAATATAGTTTCTTCACGCAAGATTTCCCTATGTGGCGCGCAAAGAAACTACTTCGTGCAAAGACCCACGACTCAATTCTTAAAAACATGAAAAAATGAGCAAAAATTGACTAAAATGAATGAAATTTGAATTACAAAGAGGTTTGTCAACCACTTACGGGAGGTCCATACACTGTGGACCGGCTGTGTCTCCTCGATCACTCAAAATGATGACTGCTATAGGGGACCACCATTTTTGTCTTTTGTTCAGAGCTCAATTCTCACAAAGTCAAAGGTTGAAATGATTTGAAAATGACCTGTTCGTTCTTATATAGGCTTTGACCTAATTTTTCAAAGTGCTCCATTTTGCACAAAAACTTCACCATTACCTAATTTGACCGCTCTAAATCCATTTTCATGATCAAAATTGAAATCTGACACTTCTATATAGCTCAAAATTGCATTTTAAAATTTTCGGGACCGACATGATGGGATGCATGTGCAGTCGACTTTCTGACGTTGCTTTCTTGTTAGAATCATATCTTATCAACATTTTCTCAAATCTTTGACTTTTTTCCTCAAAAGTCAACTTTGGTTAACTCTAGTCAACCCTGGTCAAACTTGGTCAACCAGACCTTAAAATCGCTCAAAATTGATTCTGAATCTTTCAAAATTCTTCTGTTATCTATTCTGAGTTCTTCTTGATCTTTGATTCAACATCTGTCTATGATTTTTCTCTCTCCATCATCATTATGACATATCATCTTTCCATTTCACTCCTGAGGGGGCAGGATGATTACATCATTCAATCTATTTTGATCAATCTGATCTGATTTTCAAAAGTTCTCATCACTTGGGGCATGTTCAATTTTTCGTACCTCACAGTCAAAACTGGATACTCCACAATCAATAAGGGCATCTTTGTTCCTTACATCTTGTCATCTTTTAAGTATCTGAGCAATCTAACTCAGATTTTTGAGCATCAAGCTCCGTTCTGGAGATGGTTCTCGAAAAACTATCTTTTTTGGGACAGGTATCGGGGCCATCTAACCCTGACTCTTGATAATCAAGCTCCATTCTGGAGATGATTTTGAACCTCTATCTTACTATCTTTTGAGATAGGTATCAAGGCATTCTAACCCTAACTCCTAAAGGTTGAGCCTCATTCTGGGGATAACCTTGTGAAAGATATCAATCTAACTAGTGTCTGGGAAATCTAACCTAGACATTGCAGGACTAAGCTTTCCTCTGGAGATAGCCCTAAAATCCCTATTCACCATATTTTTGGATAGGTATCGGGGCAATCTAACCCTGACTCTTGAAGGTTGAGCCTCATTCTGAGGATATTCTTGTGAAAGATATCAAATCCATTTAGGTATCAGGGAATTCTAACCTGGATCCCTATGGATCAAGCTTCATTCTCAAGATTACCCTTGAAAACTCTATTTGACTGGCATCTTGGCAACCTAACCTAGACTTCAGAGAGTCAAGCTCTGTTTTGGAGATGGCTCTAAAATCTTTGCATCATCAATTTTCAAATCTATTCTTCTGTACTTTAGGCATCAGACTATTCTTTGAATCAATGCTCTATTCACAGATCAATTAAAAGAGGGGCAAAATGTAACACCCCAAAATTGGCATCTTGCAACCCTGACCAATTTTGTTGCATTTTTTACTCTTCTAGATCATCAAAGTCCTATTGTACTAGGTAATTCTGAGTTTTGACTGACTCTACTCAAGCTAAGTGTCAAATGTAAAAAATCCTAACTCTACATTAATCATACATTTTATTTAATTCCTAAATATCTATTTAGCTAAACAAACCTTATGATCGAATTAATTTAATTAATAAAGTCCTAGCACTTTAATTAATTTAAATTCACCCTCTTTAGCTAAGACACATGAAAAAGGAATTAAATAATATTCAATTGTTAGATAAATATCCTCATTTCAATAATTGAATTTAATTATTCAGATAATTGAGAAAAACCTATTTATGAGGTCAGATTTATTTAATTAATTGGCTATTCTCTCAAAAATCTTGTCTATGTTCAGAAATAGAATCTCTGAATTAAGTGTGCTTTAAAGAGAAAGAAAATAATTTAATTCAAATAAAATAGAATTAAATCAAAGAAAGAAAATGGCTAAAGCAGAAAGAAAACAATTTATTCAATTCTTTTGAATAAAGCTTTCTAGTTTAAATTGGCTTTTCTATCTTTTTTATTTCAAAGAGGAAAGTTTCTATTCTGATCATCTTTGAGTCTATAAAAGAAATCTCATTCTTCATTCAAAACCCCCACTCTTTTTTATGCATTGTTAGAATACTAAATTATTGTCACATTTCTTGATAATCTCATATAGAATAATCTCATTTTTGCAATAGAATAGTTTCAATTTCTAGAATAATTGCATTGCAATCATGTCTTAGATTATCTCACATCTTTTATTTCTTAGAATAATCTTGCATTACATTGCATTCATGGAGATAAATCCTTCATTCCTAGATTGTTCCATGGTTGTGAGACTCTCGTTCTAAGAGCTATTTTGAAAACCTCGTCTGGATAGAAGGCAACAGGTTGAATCATGCAGGCAGAGAGGATGAATAATCTCATATTTATTCTTGTGTGTACCTGGTGAAGAAGGACTATGTTGAAGTGTATGGTGAGTTAACAAGGCCAAATTTACCACATACATACCTTAGCGTCAACAAATTTGGCTTTTAATCATGGCTCTATAAAGGTAGGTCTGCTACTTTACTAGGTCTCAAACTATTCCAGTCTAAATCTTGACAAGATTCTTTACCCCTTTGAGGGCTTCCCACATGCACAAAAGTAAGATTTTGTGCAATCTCGAAGGACTACTAGAGGAAGTGAGGATGGCTTGCACAAGTTTTAGTCACTTTTTGATTAAGGTAAAGTGCATTTATTTATAGTGGGTCAGACAATATTGTGGTAAAATTGAATATCTGCCACTTTGGGTCATTCCCTCTCACCGTCCTCATAAGGAAAATCTCAGGAGGCAGGCCCTTTAAAGATTTATTTAACTAGCATGAATATGGAAAGCAAAAACTGAACTCAGTCCAACAAGTTTTGGAATCTGATTCACTCAAAGAGTGAAGAGCATATCCCTATTGCCTTTCTTTGTTCCAAACACCTCAAACAAATTTGTTCATTTTCAGCATCTTGACAAGGAGGTTCTTAAAAAGAATGAGATGTGTGGTTCAATTAATCCTTCCTTTCTTTTTACCACCCAAACTTGACACTTTTGGCTTTCTGATCAACTTTGAAAAGTTGAGAGCATATACCTAATGTCTTGTTTGAATAGAAAATAGTAAGGTGTCCCTATTTATGCTAGATTTAAATGAATTTCCACAAGTTAAGTAATTCAAGCTTGATTAGATAAATACTTGATTTCAAAGCTAGCAAGGCCAGGCGCATTTTTGAGTGTTTTTGACTTATTTCACTCACCTAGTGGGGATTGTTCCCACTCCGGCTCCTCCAACAAGTTAGTCAACACAAAGCAAGGCAAAGTGAAGAAAACTTGAAAAAAATCAAATGACAAATTACCTCCTAAAATCTCTTTTAATGAAAGATTTATCAATTAAAGCTTTAAAGAAGTAGGCATAAAAATCAATTAAAGAGTAGGAAATTTTTGTTTGTAAGCAAAAAACACCTTAATGTAGTGATCATACAAGTGTTCTTCCTCAAATAAACTCTCTAAAAAATTTGTTGTATTTATTTCTTTATCATTCTTGATTTTGATTCTTACCTCTTTGCTAGGCTTTGAGATCCACTTCTCTGGTTTCTGCACCTTTGGGTGATTTTTCATCTGTAGGACAGAAAAACATAGAGAGTTACAATAGTGACCAAATTAATCCAAATCTGATTTAAAGAAAAAATAATTACACAGAATTTAACAACTAAAAAGTGGCTTTCAAATGTTGTTAAGCGTAAATGAAAACTTTCTATGCGGCTTTTAAATCCTAACAAGTGGCATTTAAAAAGTCACTGGCGGCTAAATAAAATTAGCAGGCGGTACAAAAAGTGTAAAAGGTGGCCAGAGATTGCTTGTAAGAGACTGTTGAAAAATCTTAGGTGGTACACTTTATCTAGTAGGCGACATGCTTTATCTAGCAGACGGCCCACTTTATCTAGAATTCAACTGTAGAATGAAAGACGGAGATGAATTAGGCTTCATAGGCAGCATTTTATTGTTCATAGGCGGCTCTTAACATCACATAAGCGGCTCTTTTCCTATTTTCTACAAAAATAACACCAAGAACAAAGAAAACACACCAAATCTTATGATATAAATGTTAGTAAAGAGGCTTAAAGCCCCACGGTGGGCGCCATTTGTGTGTGTAAGATTACACCTTCATGAAATTAAGATTAAGAACAACAATTCTATGGAAAGAAAAAATGATTTAATCTAAGAATTGAAGCTAAAAATCCATATCATCTCATGGTTCTCTATCCAAGATTTTTTAAGAGATCTCTCAGGCTTAATCTCTCTCAAGGATAATCCTAGAATGAGAAATGAATGATAAAAAAATGCTCAAATCTAGCTTAAGATGCTCAAAATGCTCCAAGATATGTTAGAAAACAACAAATATTCCTAAACATGATATACTAAATGTTATGAAAATGCTGAAATACTCTCAAAATCTCTCAAATTCTCTTCATATGCCTATAATAAGGATGCTTTTTCTCTTGAAATTATTGGATCCCAAACACAAAGGAAATGGCTTGTATTTATAGCATTTTCCCAAGGGTAGGGGGTAGAGTGAGTTGATCATGATCAAAGTTTGGTTAAGTCAAAAGCTTTGAGGTGTTCTCAAATGGAGGGAAAGTTGGTTGGTTGTCTCAAAGATACTAGGAATTAAATAAATCAATCATGTAATTAATTTAGCCATGGAAGGGTGATTGTGTTGGATTTGATCTTTTTGATTAGAACTATACAATTGAAAAATCAATTGCATAATTTGATTAATCCCTTTAGTCTTGACTTTAATTATTTGATTTCATGATTATTTGGTCTTTTAATTTGATTTGATTTTTGTCCATTTGATTTGACCCATTTTTTTTTGCATTGAGATGAGATTTTAAGGCATTTAGCTGAGATTTGCAATTTTGAATGCTTGAAATACACCTAGTCAATTTTAGATGTCTACACCTATAGAGATGAATTATTACGTGACATTGTCGAGATGAGTTCTTGTCATGTTTTACTCAATAGACCTTGGAATAATGATAGAGAGGATATTCATGATTTTAAAAGAAATTCCTTTACTATATTAAAGGATGGACATAAGTCTATTTGATTCCCTTAAAGGATTCAGAGTTTGGTAAGAGGAACTTGAGCATTGGAAGCAGATCTAAAATGGTTGTAGTTGATGGTGAAGACATGAGTGTGCAGAGATATTAAGATAAATTAGTAAGTACTAGTAGTAAAAGGAAACAAAAGAAGAACCAAGGGAAGAGTGTGTAGGTTGAGGACTTGGAAGACATGAATATCAAGAACCAGTTTGGGATCTATGTTTTGAATCCCAATATATGTTCATCTAGCTTCTGAGAACATCTTTTTCACACTTGGGGTATATGATGCAGGAGCATCCCGGGGTAGTTGGAAATCCTATGTCATCAAAAACATATAATTTTTTTTAATTTATTTTTTAGTAGTGAACTTGGTTGGAGACATGAGGTTCTCGATCACTTTGGTGGTAGTTCTTGGTTGGAATATGTATTTCTTCAATGTTGAACTCCATGACTGGAATCAGTGGTGCTCGGTGTTGCTATTTTTGGTGATATTATACTCAGGGTACACTTCTCAGTGATAGTTTCTAGGTGTGTACAGATCGGTAGTGTCTTTCTTGGTAATATATTACTCGGTGGTGTCTGTTCGATGGAGTTCTACTCTATTGTGTCTTTCACTGAGTGGTCTGGCACTCGGTGTGCTTGTTTACCAACTAGTTTTTGGGGTTCATCGGCTTTTTTTATGGATTGGGAAGACATTGGAGATTGAATCTATGATTTGAAGGGGTCATTGGGATCATGCTGAGTTCTAAGGTGTGTAGCTTTATGGCATTGGATCTTGTGTGGACCTAAATCTAGGTTGATGTTTTCTCCTATGTATTTTTTATTATTTGCAGCTGACTGGTGCATTTTATATCTATTCAATATAGAGTGTATGGCTGACTGGGTCATTTAATTATTGTTTTCAAGACAACTTGTTTCAATTATGTATAAAAGAGAGTCTAGGTTGATGTTTATAGGGACATGAGAGATAGAGAAGGAGGGGAAGATAGATACAGGATAGCAGAGTAAGCTAAAATATGGTAAGTTGTTATAGATAGTTGTAAGTGGGTAGAAAGAGATTGCAGATTTCTTGGTGGCTTGTGAGCACAAGTTCAGATCTGGTTTCTTCCCCTTAGCTATAGGGTAGATTGATAAATTTGGATCCTTCAAGATCTTGTTGAATTTGTTGATTTAATTGGCCTAATCGGGAAGGCCTTATAGCCTGACATGTTGCATGTAATTGGAATTCTAAAATAATATAAGTTGATATTGATATATCTTATGTTGAGTTATTCAGATGTGTTGTTCTTGTTGTTGGCTGCAAGTTTGGACAGTCCTTTGTTGGATCCTTTTACCTTGGACTACATCAACCTCCTACCTATATTTTTTGACCTCCTACCTCTAAAATTTCCTTTGAAACTACTATCTCCCTAAGAGCCTCCTTGACTAGATTCTCCATAGGGTCTAAACTTTTATCCTCTTCCATTGGTTAATCCTATACCTCTACAATTTCTTCCTCCTCCTTAATTATTCTACTCTTGTCTTCTCTTTATCTTTTCATCCACCTTCAATGCTAATTGTTAGCATGTATGTACTATATCAAGGTTCAAAAGGTTCAATTCATCTTGAATATTTATCATTGGGCTATTTAGGTATTTGGACACCTTCTCACTTTAATTCTCCATTGTATTGAATTTCATACTGAGCTTTTGAAATTCCTTAGTATAAGTGCTCACATCCATCTCCATTTTCATACCCAATTTTATCTTGGTATGTGTCTATAGTTCCTGCAAAATTTACATCAGCAGATTCATTCACATTAGCATTATCATCCAGTATACTGCCATTGTTGGGTCGGGTGTTCCAAGGTCTATTTGGTCATTGTTGTCTAAATAGTTTATCTTTTGAGTTATTGTTAGTGTTATTACAATAAGTGTTATAACTTTGGTTTGTATTCTAAGAATAAGTATTTGGAATAGTAGGTTGTCATTGATAACTACCTTGGTTTTGAGACATATTTAGTTTCATTCTTGTGATCTCATTTGGTCATTTGAGAAAAGGTGTTTTTCATGGCATCTAACTTGGAGACCAATTGATTATCAGGATCACTAGGAGGTAAAATTGTTTTCTCAAAGAAAGTTGTCTTATGGGCCTCGTATCATGGATAGGTGATAGTCGGTGGTGGGATAATGAGTTATTGGGTTGGTATAATATTGAAAAAGAAAGTATGATTATTGAAGGCATGGTTGACATTTGGGAGTGCGTTCATAGTGATAGTGTTTCCAAATGATGGTAGGGTACACAAATTTCCACTAGCTTGTAGATCCATTTGTTGTATGAAAGTGATTTCTTTGTTGGATACCTTTTCTAAGGTATCTATATTTGCAGGTGGGATCCTTTTAAAAAAAATTATAGTTAATAGATCTATGTCTCTTAGGTACACTTGTAAGGAAAAAGGTGTGGGTATCATATAAGGAGTTTCAACCTTTTGATACATCTTGTGGAAATGATAATTAGACATGGAAATATGCTAATTTGGCTCTTTCTTGGCTAAGATAAAGTGGTGGTGGAGGTTCATGAGATTCGCATAGAGTTTAAATTGATTTAGAAACCTAGTCTCAAACTCAACCCATGTGCTGATGGATCCCCTAGAAAAATTTAGATACCATTTGTAGGTGTTGGTATTTAAAACTATTACGCTACAAAAAAGAAACCAATATATCTTAAGATTGATGTTAGGAGTGGTTAGGTCCAAGTATGAAAACTCTGTAAGATAACTAGACCAACTATAGGGTCAAGACTTCCCTCTGCACTTCTGGCTTTGCAAAACTAAGGCAGGTGCACCTAATATAGACTAAACTCAATTGTTTACAACACCTTCTACTTTTGGATTTGAACAATAGATGAATTGTAAGTAATTACTAAATTCCAACCTAGAATTCATTGACTCTCCACTACCATTGATGGAATAAGAAGAAAAACAACTGAAAAGTAAAGAATTTGGTAATGGGTTTGATTAAATTTTAAGGACAAAATATAGCCAAACCATTTAGATATGTATCTCAATAGAAATAATAATTCTAGATCAGTGCCTTATCCATTGGGCTAGATCCTAAATACAATACTGAAGATGAAACACCTTATTGTAAAAGATTCAAATCTATAAACACAAGAACTCTCAGATCACACAATACAAGATCCTTAAGTAGATATCCAGGTAGAATCAATGTAATATCCAAAGCATTTTAATTTGATCCAAGATCAAAGACTTGTGAAATACACATATGTATAAGCTATACTTATACATTAAGCCATAAAACTTACAACTCAATAGATAACACAAAGGAGAGAATCAAATATGAAACAACTTATGTTAAGTATGATGAAACAAGTTCTTGAATCAGTATAACAAGGAAATATGCAATATGACAATATGAAAAAGATCAAAGAACTTTCAATCCTATCTTAATACAATCTAAAATACATCTACTATATTCTAAACTAAAAACAAGTATAAGCCTAATACCTTCTACTTTCCCAATTTTACAGCCATTTTAAATGGGCTTGAATATTCTTTTATAGGAACAAGAATGCTACAAGCTTTGGACCATTTAGGGTTAGTTTTTACAACCAATCATGTCAAGCATTAAGTCTGTTGTCAAGTTGAAACTATATCTCTTCTCTTCAATTTATGCAATCCAATCTGTAATCAATTGGCTCTAATCCATGGATGTGAGTGCAGTACCTTGTGGTACAAAAATTTAAACACAAGACTCTGAAAGTAGCTCACATAAATGCAAAAAAGATTAGGTGGCTTTGTATGCACTTATCCTCTGATTATAAAACTCTCTCTGTCAAGTCTGGTCTTTAATGTGTCTCAATATATCATATTTATATCCTTTGGTCTTCAACACCTGTGCAGAGTCAATCCATAAGATCAGATTGGGTCATTAATGCCTCTTATATAAAAAAAATCTGAGTCCACCACCATGAAAACCCACTGAGAAAAATTTAAATATCTGAAATTTTGTTATAAGGGCTATAGGTGGCATAAAACCAAGCATCGACGACTGAGATTCAAACTTTAGTGATCTTTAAAACACCACTATCAATATCCTTTAACTTACCCAGGCCTATGATCAGATCCACCACATGTTGTGCAGGCGTAATCCCTTAAAGACAAGATGTCAAGCACCTTTAGATTAAGGCTTTACACCTACCACATGATCCTCTCAAACTTATCCACCCTTCATATTTTCTTTACTCTAGCCCCACAATCACAGGAGCACAAGTCCCACTGATATCCACATGGCACTTTACTTGGTCCTGATAAATCCCATTGGTTATCTGACCTATGTTGACTGAGAAATCCACTTGTCAATCAGGCATGATTCCTTAAAGGATATATTGACTACACCTTTTGATTAAGGCTTTACACCGTCCATCAGATTAAATAAAACCTAATCAATCTTTACCTTTATCCCTGTCCTTAGCCTGGCCCGCCATGGAAATGCATCATTTAGGCTTAATGGATTATAGATTTGATCATGTACATCTCATCACTAAGCCTTTACGCCCGCCACACGATCTAACCAGACTTTCCTATACTATAATTCATCCTTGTCTTTGGATTTTAACTATTCTTTAACCTACACTTTAACTCTAGTCAATAGATATCTTCTTGTCTCTAAGTTTCCAAATTATTTTCTCAACTCTAAGTTTATTCTGAGATTGTATGCCAGCCATTCGATGAGAACCCTATCAAAAAATGATCAATGGCTCGCATGAAATATTGAGATCAATTTTTACTTGACCAATTCATTATGAGATCATGTGCATGCCACACGATCAAAACAAGATCAACAATCCTCTCTTGATCTCTGAAATATTTGAAGACTTTAACTTTATCAAGAGATTACATGCAAGCCACAGATCTTAATCTTAATCAACGGCTCAGATTTATTCTATGCTAACTTATTTCTTAACTTTAACTTGAATCAATTCATCTAGAGATTACATGACTAACTGAAATCTCTGAGTCACTAAACATATTCATTAACTCTGGGTTAATCACGAGATCACGCGCTAGTCGTAAGATGAACACATGAAAAGAACTTAATCGACAACCTACGCTGAATATTGAGACTTTCCATGACATCAACAAGATATTGTGAGATCTAGTGCCAACCACAGGATTAGAAAAATGGTATGACAAGATCAATGGTGCACATGTAATCTCTAAATGAAATTTAATATTTGGTTTCAGTCGAGAGATTGTGCAATAAAAGGCATGGTAAAAGTGCACATGACTTAAAAGACTTTAAGTGGCTCTGAAAAGTAATAAGGAAATAGAAAAAGTTTGAGGGTTTAAGGTTTTTTATCTAAGATTTTAACCTAGAAAGACTTAGGGCTTTAGGCCAAAGGCCAAAATAATTGTGGAGATGAGGAGAGAAAACATGGAACCATGAAATTTTATCTTGGGATAACAATGGCTCCATCTAGGGATGCATGCCTCTTGCAAGCATGCCAAGGATTTAAGATCTTCTAGGATAAATAAGACCACCTACTAGAAAGGAAACCTAATCTAAAATAGAGACAAAACAAAAAGAATATATACAAACTAACTTGTTCATGGATTTTGGATACTTCAAGAAAAGTAGAACTTCAAGAACTGTCCATGAACCAGCAATTCCAAAATATTTTCAGTCAAGTATTTCAAAATATAGGAATCAGAACCCCACCTTTCATGAATTAGGTATGGGCCTAACCAAATAGGAACAAATTTGGCATTTTTTCCTTTATCCTCTATTCTGGCATTCCACATCAAAACCATATCATTAGGTTCAAACTTTCTAGTAGTGGTTCTTTTGTCAAACAGATCTTTGCACTATAATTACAGTTTGACATTCCTATCACGTGCTTCCCTTATTGACTCATAAATTTGTATCAAATCCTCCAATACAATCCTCATATTTTCTTCTAAGTCATCATCATATGCTTGGATGAATTTATACATCTATAGTAAGTTCTTTATAGTAATATGGCATGAATACCATAAAGTAAGTCAAAAGGTGCACATCCAGTAGCCTTCTTGACTATTACTCTATCTTCCCATAGAGAAGCTGTAATTTGGAATCTCAGGCCCTTTTGTTTGCATCCAACACTCTCTTGATAATCTTTATCAGGATCTTCTTATTGGATTCAGCCTGACCATTGCCTTGGGGGTGATACAGGGAAGAATATGAAATCTAAATCCCATACTGCTAACAAAAATTAGTGAACTCCTCTGATCTAAAGCACATATCATTGTCCACCATAATGGTTTTTAGACAAACAAATCTAGTTAGCATGTTTTACATTATAAAATCAATCACAATCCTACTTGTGGCTCTTCTAGTGGGAATTTCTTCCACCCACTTAGTAAAATAATTAGTTTCCACTAGGATCCATGAATGACCCCCACTAGACTTATTAGGGATCTCACAAATGAAATCCATCCCCCATTTCTGAAAAGGTGCCTCAACTATAACAAGCTTCAAAGGAAGATTCCCACCAAACTTTAGCTTGCATCACATTTTCTAACATATTGATGAGCATCCTTGAACATCGTTGGCCACCAAAAACTAGATCTGATAATCTTATGGGAAGTAGTCTTAGTCATGTAATGGCCACCACATGCACCATCATGCATTTCTTTCAAGATATTCTCAGATCTGTCATGATTTACACATTTGAGCAATACTTCTTCATTTCTCCTCCACCATAATTGTCCTTGAATTATTGCATACTTCAAAGCATGCAACTTGATTGTTCTCTTTTTATTATCATTCATGTCAGGGGAAAGCACCATCTTCTGCAATGATCCAATGATGTCTTTGTACCAATCAAAACAATCCATATCACAAATATAAGGCCTCTGCTCCTCTTCAAGCATATCAATGTGATTTGCATCTAAATTTCTTTGAGACATGAGTTTATCAAGTCCTAGTCCTCTTAGCAACTTAGTAATATGGATGTCAATATTAAACTCTTGGATCTTGTTGGTCCACCTCCATCTCCTTCCTGAGACCTCTTGTTGAACTAAAATGTCCTTCACATCAGCACTTGGTACATAAGCAATTATGGTTTCTCCTACCAAATAACATCTAAATGATTTAACAGTCTTGACCACAGCATAAGCTTGTTTCTCCATAATATCATATTTCAGCGCTTACCTGCAAAGACTTACTAAAGAAAGAAATAGGCTGCTCATAGCCTTTGAATTCTTCTACAATTATACTGCAGCAACAGTATTATAAGAAGCAAAGGATAAAATTTTAAGTGCTTGGTATAATCAGGGGTTTCAAAATAGGAGCATCTTTAATAGCCTGCTTGATATCTGATAAAGCCCTACATCCTTCTTGATTCCATTCCACTTTGGCTCCTTTCTTCATCATTTTTGAGGTTGGAAAACTAGTCTCTGCAAATTTTGTAACAAACCTCCTCAAAAAGTTCACTTGTCCAAAGAATGATTGAATTCCCTTGACATATTTAGGCTGAGGGACTTTATAAATTGTACTCATCCTTTTAGGGTTAATTCTAATTCCATCTTTAGAGACAATGTGTCCTAAAATATTTCCCTCTATTACCCCAAAGACACACTTCTTTGGGTTAAAGGAAACCCCATAATCTAGTTCTCTTACAAAGATCTTTTCAAGATGATCACAATGTTGATATTCTTTTTCTGAGTAAACACTAAGGTCATCTTGATAGACTGCCAAATACTTATTTATAAAATTTTCAAATGCCACATCCATGCTCTTTGGAAAGTAGCCCCAGCATTTTTAAAGCCAAAGGGCATCTTGACATATACATAAGTTCCCTAGGGTGTGGTGAATGTAGTCTTGAACTGTTCAAATTCCTTGACCTTGACTTGATTGTACCCTAAAAATCCATCCAACATGGACATCATCTTAGAATTTGTGACTCTTTGCAACATTTCTTCCATGTTGGGAAATCCATAATTGTCTGTCAAATAATTAACATTTAAATTTATAAAGTCCATTTTTATTTCCAACTAGTACCAACTTGGATACCCATGTTGAATGCCTTATAGGCTTTATAATTCCAAAATCCCTCATATTTTTTAATTCATCTTGCATATTGGGTGATAGAGTGGGATTAATAGGTCTTAAATTCTATTTGAAAGGCTTAGTGCCTTATTTTAATGGAATCTCATGCTGGAAAAGATCTTCTCTATATGCTTTCAAATCATCATAAGACCATGAAAAAACATGTCTATATTTTCTGAGAAGATATACCAATGAATTTCTAAGCTTGGGGGACAACTTCTTACCAATATATACCTTTTTAGGATCTTGGTCTATTCCCAAGTTTATCTCCTCCAAGTCTTCAAGTTTACTAATTGTGCTTACTGATAAAGACTTGTCTTTGTTATCAAAGGCTCTCTCAAGTACAACCAAACCTTTGGGTACATTTTTGGACTTTAGTTGGAGAACCTCCCTTCCAATAATATTATCTTTTCCATCTATGGTCTCCATAAAACCAGTAAATTCCATCTCTCTATCACCATAATTTAATTCACAAGATAGGAATCACAAAATATCCATGTCATCATCAAAGACTTTCCAACTTTTAGCATTATCTGGGATGGATGGTCTAGATTGAATCTCTATACTAGAAATTCCTACAAAATTAATGTCTTCAAGCCTTAAGGCAATATTAGATAGTAGGTCTTCCATCTTGTTCTGACTTCTATCCATCCAATCAATGTCAAATGCATCAAATTTTTCAATTTCATCCCAAACAACATTCCTATATTGTTTTAGCCTCTGATTCTTTGAAGCATATCTAGATCTTATTTGAGAGACAAATAACTCAGAGTCCCTAATGACTTATACATCTAATCTTATGTCTTGAAACTAACCTCAATCCTATTAGCAAAGACTCATACTCTACAATATTATTAGTGCAAGTAAATAGTAGAGAAAATGAAAACTTGTAGGTCTTACCACTGGGAGCTATTAGTAGCACTCCTGCACCAGCTCCTTCTTTTGAGTTTGCACCATCAAAGTGCATTGTCAATAAGTCAGTCTTATCTACAATATTTTCTTTCTCTTCTAACAAAATCATATGTTGGA
Organism: Thuja plicata; assembly: GCA_018584345.1. Taxonomy (NCBI): domain Eukaryota; kingdom Viridiplantae; phylum Streptophyta; class Pinopsida; order Cupressales; family Cupressaceae; genus Thuja; species Thuja plicata. Next base: position 4,535,639 of record MU227345.1, read on the forward strand.
CATTTCTCTCAGCTTTTTTGTCTTGCACTTGAAAAGATCCAATGTTAGTATCCAAGAAATAATTCATTTCTTCATCTTCAATTTCCTTAATCATATGGGGAATTCTGAATTCTCTCGATACCTTGACATTTTTGCTAGCTATGTCAAAAGTTTCAAAGGAAAAATCACACTAGATACTTCCTCCCATTGAGGTGCTCCATTTCCTATAAAAAAAATCCCATATTGAGGTGAGATGTCAACTACTAGAACATTCATTATTAGTAACTTTTCTGGAAATGCATCAAGTGTATAAGGCAAAGCCTTAATAGTATCTATGATAGATACTTCTCTTGAATCCATTGCTTAACATATCCCATAAGGAGTATCCACATGTAGTCCCATTGACTTCATTATTTTTGCAGGCATGACTCTGTTAGAAGCTCCTAAATCGAACATGCAATTTTTAAGCATCTTGCCATTAATAATCAATGTTAAGAAAAAAGGATCCACAACTCCCACAAGAGGAGTGACTTTATTTGTATTTAAGAAGATCTAGGGGATCCTAGACATAATCTCATCTTATTCTTTTCCCTTTGTATCAGATTTCTCCTTACTATTCCTTTTCTGCTCATCCATTTTTTATGTCAAGGATCTTGTGGTGGAAACACTATTCATCCATGTCAAAGTTGTCTCCTTGTGCTAAGGAATTCTCATCATTTCTAAAAGTGGAACCCTAACTATGATCTATGAAATCAATTGTCCCATGTCAATAGGATCATATCTGATATCAGAAAAATCTTGCTTGGTAGTGCAATATTTATATTCTCACCCTGAGTAGCCTAGTTTGGCTCAACTCCTTTTGCATCCTTTGGAATAGAATAAGAATTCATCTTTGGTGTCCTTATTTTAATCTTTCGTACAATACTAATATCACTTGGTTTATCCTTTGTTCAGACCTTTATCTTCTTCACATCATCAGTATTTTTTTTCCTTTTTTGATGTCTACTTGGGGACTATTTTTGTATCTATAATGAACATGCCAGATGGTCTTCCATCTGCATTACCAACTTTCCTATTCCTTAAATTATAGTTACTCTATGCTTAAGAAACTAATTTTCTATGATTCAAGTCATTTCTACATCTGAAGGTCTTCTTTCCATAAAAGGCTCCTTTCCCCTTGTAGCATTACACCTTACATTATCAACGTCTTCTTCATTTTCATCAAATGAAAGTACATCTTGATCTTCATCTTGATCATCAAACTCCTCTTCATCTGATGAAGACAACTCCTGATTTTGACCTTGGTCATCAAATTCTTCACTTCTCAAATCTGCATAAGCCATTCAATTCACAACATTGTCATATAGTTCATCTTCATCTTCTCTTTCCTATTGGGATGACTTGGATACATCTTTTGAGAAATAGAACAACTTTCTAGATTGTGTGGAGATTCACAATCATCACACCAATAATATTCACTACAATGTTAGCTGAATTTATCTGAAGAGGATCAGGAGTTCTATCATTAGGCCTATCTTTTCTTTGCAGGATAATGGGTTTCCCATCTTTGTTTTGGGTACCATATGGGTGTTTTGCATCCTATTTTGGGGATTATAACTATTATAGGATGACCTATTATTTCTTGGAGCTCTAGGATTATCACTCTCTCCTAGCTTTAGGTCTTTTATAGTACTTAGAAGCTTCTTCATATTGACCTCCTCTTTAGGTTTAGCATTTGAGAGTCTATCTGAGTCCTTCATAGCATACTTCCCATCATCTCTTTTACCCAACTTCTCAGAGACCCTTAAATTAGTTTCTATATTGATAGTTTTCTTATAAGCTTCTCTTATATTCTTTGGATTCTTGTCTTTTAGGAGATATCCCATCTTAGAATCAAAATTATTAAGATAATTGATTAGACAAACCTTGTCATCAAGTCTCAAAACTTGGAAAATTTTATGCATAGCTCTCTTAAATCTTATGTTGAATTCTACAACATCTTCATTCTGATATTTTTTTAATATTGTTGAATTTATTCAAAATGAATCCCACATCATTCTTATCACCTGTATCATCTTAAAATGGAAGCACTTCCATGTTAATAATGCTTAGCCCTCCTCAGGGGGTGTTTTTGACCACCATCATATTGTCCCCTCATTTCTACATCCTCTCCTACTTCTGTGTCCATTTAAGACCCTGATTGGGCCTCTCTGAGCACAATTCCTCCCATCTGGCACATTTTCCATGGGTTCTGACTCCCTGGGTTAAGGTCAACCTTGACCTTGACTTGGGTCCCCCTTTCCAGTTTGGAAGTTTGTCGGCTGCCAGAGGTCATTAAAAGTTCATTTCCTACTTCCAGGTTGGTTGTTTTGGGTTCTGAAGCAACAATTCTTAGATTATATTTAATATAGGTCCTCTTCTAGGGATATAGGTCTAATTGGAATTTAATTCTCCTATGTAGGCCTCTCTAGAATATTTTTCCCTAGTTTCATATACAAGGAAGTTTTCTCCTCTCATTTTCTCTAAGGAAGTAAGAAAAAAGGAAGCAAGAAGAAGCCAAGCTAAGAAACATTAAGTGGATAACCATCATCAAGAAAAAATTTCAAGCATCCATTTTTCTACATGTTTTCAAGCTTTCAAATTGTCCAAGTATTCCTCTCAAGCATTTGAGTTCTCCATTGAAGATCAAGGATTCAAGCTTTCAAGCCTTTGAAGGGATTTGGTTCAAGCATTCAAGATTTATCATTCAATCCCTAGATCTATCCATCATGGTGATGTGATAATCCTTCAAGATCCTATGTGCATCCTCAAGACTCTTTCATTCTTCCTTCAAGGTGGATTCCAAGCAAACAATCATGGAGGTTTATGGTTTCTTATATTGAGTCCAAGATTTCATATTTACATACTTGTTTACATTCAAAATATAATTGCATATCTATTTAATATCATAGTTTCATTATTGGATTTACTTCTAATAATTTATAGCATTCTTTATTTCAATTATTGATTTTAAGGTTAATTCCTAAATCAGGGTTTGACTAAGGAAAACCCCTCCCCCTAACAAACAAAACTATTTTTATTGGAGGTACAGGTTTGGAATAGCGGATCAGAGTGCAGATTCAGATACCCTTTTTGGAAAACTTTTGGGATCTGTAAACAGATTTCCCATCAAAGACTTTTTAGGTCGATTCTACCCTAGGTTAGAATTAGAAATTCTAGGTCAATGGTGACATTGACTTGAGGGTCAAAATCAAAACTGTGTCAGAGCGGAAAAACATTTCTGGGTTTTGTTTGTCTCTGCATTTTTGTTCTAGATTCGGTCTTAGATTTTATAGAAATTGAGTGCAGACCCCCTAAAACAAAATTCTTCAGATCTGTAACATTTCAAGGTTAATACTTTTCTCCTATCCATTTCAATTAAAGTTCTTAATCTATCTAAACCTATTACACACTCTCTCCTACAAAACATGAGTTAGGGTTTTTCTCTTTATTTGTATCCTTAATAGGTTGATTCATTTATGCATTGATCCTTTCTTTAGGATTAATCAATTTGGAACTTCCCTTTATGAAATTTGGGATTAAGAGGATAATCTTACCTTCTTCATCATTCCTATAAAACACATTAAATTTATCCTTTACATTTTAATAATCTTCACATATATTCATAACACCCCATATCCTGTCTTACATTTCAAGTAATTTCCTATTTTATATGTTACATTTTGGTGAACTCGCGATAGACAACTCTTTCTTTTTTTGTGTTAGATTTACATATTTTATGCTAGATCTTGCATGCATACTAAATTAGTTTTCTTTTATTCTCTTTCATTTTAAAATACAAAAAAAATCTACATACTCAAAAAAACATAAAAACATTTCTTGCATTTCATTCTCTATGAAGATCTTTAAGATGTTGTGGGGTATGGCTACTTTTCTCATTATGCTTTTTTAGCATCTCTTTATATTACTTATGATGTATATGAGAATATCATCCATTTCATTATGTTTGTTAATCTTCATGTTTCACTTGCTTATGCTGTTTTGAGATTAAATAATACTAGTCTTCCTACTTTCAAAACTTTTATCAAGGATTTGTGTAATTAACTTATTGCTCTTTTGGATTATGTGAAGAATTGGGTAGATGATACCCCAATTACTAATCTTCCTAATCCTAATCCTATCATTCCTAATCTAGTTCCTAATCCTCCTAATCCTAATACTATCAATCCTAATCCAATTCCAAATATTCCTATTTCTATTTCTCCATCTTCTATCCCTAGTTCTTCCCACACTTATGATGGGGCTCAAGCTAGGGTTCATGATGTAGATGTTCAAGAATTCTTTAATTTACCTTCCCCTTCTTATCTGATCCATGATGATATTAAAGGGAAAAACAAAGAAACCTCTTCTCAACCTATCATTCCACCATATACAAAATTTTCTCATGAGCACCATAATCAATCTCCTCCTGTAGAAGCTTTGCAAGATATGTACACTACTGGATATACTATGGTGGATAAACAAGGATATAATGGTTTAGGGATTGGTATTAATGAACATGGAATTAAAAACCTGATTCATTCATCACCTAAACAAGATATGCATGGTATAGGTTTCCCACCTTCTCAATTCAAGGTGGCTGACCTTAGCTATCGTCCTCCTCTTCATGTTCTTCTTCCAAGACCTTCTTTAGATCACCCTGATACTCCTCAAGATGTGGCTAAGAAAGTGTATGTCCAATTAATAAATTCTAAGAAAGAAATCTTTAAACCTATACTGAAAAATTCTCTCTCTAAATACAAATGTCATTTTTATAATAGTAATACACATTTACTTACTGATTGTGTGCATTTCAAGCTATATGTTAGAGAAAGAGCTGCTTTAGGAATTATATCTCATTCCCGTGTAGTATTACAATTTCTTCATAATTTTGATATAGGGAATTCCCCTCATTATTCTATCAATTAGATAATATTTCTCTCCTCTTGTCTCTTAACTAGTGGCAATAGGTATTTCCTTCCAATCTTCTAGGATCTATTTTTCTCTTAGCATGTATTTTGTTTTGAGTTTAATTGGTTATTATTTCTACATTCTATCCTTATAATTTTCTATTATGATACATACTTCCTTCTCTCATAATCATTCATGATATATTTTTATAGGACATTTTGTTTAGATGTCTCTCTTCTACAATATTTCTTGATATAATTTGATATATCCCTTTCTTTCATCCCTAGGGGACAAGTTATTTTCCTTCTTCCTCTATCTAAGGATATACTTTCCTTAGCTCAGTGGCATTTGTTTATCATACAACATTATTCACTTATAAAGATTTATGTTTTTGGCTATGGATACCCTCTTATGTGAGAGGTAATTGTCCTAGGTCATCACCTCTTCTTTATTTTGCAAATTATGTTCTAAGTTATAAACTCTTTCATTTTCTTTGGGTTAGAGTTTGATTCCTTCATTTTGAGATTCCTCTTCTTGTTGACTGTAGGGGGCTTGATGATTGAATATTTGGTCCCTCCACTAGTAAATTTTAGCCCTATTTTCGATGATGATTTGCCAAAATTTAGACACCAATTGGTCTACAAAATGACCACTACTATCATCGGTCTTTTTTCATCGATATTACGTCACACTAAACCCTCATCAATATTTCAACATACGTAGGGTTGATTTATCAACGAAAGATGCGTTGAAATGTTTGGTCTAGCTTGAACCCTGCTTTCCACCAAGGCTACCAATGTCAGTCTAAATTTCAATGAAATCTATTCAATTAAGGCATCAGGAGTATAGCATCAGCGTGAAAATCTAATTGTCATGTGTCTAAATTGCAATGAAAAATGGTTGATCATGTCATCAATTGTATAGCATCGGTGTCGATATGCTAAGTGCCATGAGTCAAAATGGTGATGAACAATGGTTGATCATGTCATCAAATGTATAGCATCAGCGTCAATATGATAAGTGTTGTGTGTCGAAATGGTGACGAACAATGGTTGATCATGTCATCGATTGTATAGCATCGGCGTTGATATGCTAAGTGTCATGTGTCAAAATGGCGATGAACAATGGTTGATCATGTCGTCGATTGTATAGCATTAGCATCGATATGCTAAGTGTCATGGGTCGAAATGGCGACGAACAATGGTTGATCATGTCATCGATTGTATAGCATCAAAATCAATATGCTAAGCGTCGTGTGTTGAAATGGTGATGAACAATGGTTGATCATGTCATTGATTGTATAGCATCGATGTCGATATGCTAAGTGCCATGTGTCAAAATTTTGACAACCTATGCTATTTTTTTTAAAAAAATTTATATATTATTGTATAAAATATGTATAAATATATATATATAATATGTATGAGACTCTTTCTGTTGCGATTAGTATTCACCTTTTGCATCGAGATACCTGATCTATCCTATGCCACCAGATTGAGATCCCTAATCTATCCTATGCAAGTTCTGCTAGAGACATGTTCTGCTATTAGGAGTACCTGTAATTCCTTTGGGATTCTTTCCTATTGTCCGAACAACCTATCTGCCATCTATGCTATTTTGGGATAGGGGCTATAAAAATATTTCTAAATGATCTCTTACAATTTTAAGTTAAAATTTTCTTTCGTGGGCTGTGTTTTCAAAAAAAATGGGCTCTCCTGCAAAAGCAAATGGTACCTGCCCTTTTGATAAGGAAGACCCAATTCTAGAGGACCTATATGATCTACTTGTAGTGGATATCAATAGATTGAACAAGATGGGCATAGGCTAGAAGGACATTTTTGGCACCGGAAGGCTGGATGGGATTCATCTTCTGACACGCACAACCTCTGTAGGCTCCTTCTTTACTTTTGCAGGGGTGGATAGAGGGTTGCTCATGATTTTCAGCAGCCATATATTCTTTTCAGAGATCTCATTAGATAGAATTCTCCTTCCTTTATATGTCGAGTGGGTATGAGTTTTATGGGCATGAGTTTCTTGGCACCTTTAGAGGATCTAAATTTCATAAGTTAGTAGAGGCAAATGGAAAATATGTTAGGCATCAGATGCGGGTGCAACTAGGATCCAAAGTTAAAGGAATCTCTAAAAGATGAGATCAAGTGAATATTAAGCAAATCCAATCATAAAGAAAAGGCGACCATGCTTAGCTTATTAGGAGCCGAATATTGGTCAGGTGCTCATGTTCATGACGGGAAGGTCATTTTTGATATCTTCCAGCCTATCCTTCAAGTCATTGGCTACTCATTTTTGGTGAATGGAATGCTAAGAAGGATGCTTGCAGATGAATTTTATTCTTAGGTGTCTATAGTGCTGGATTTGATGGACTCCAACCTTTCAGGAGGTGTTCTTAAGTGTCTATTCTCAGCAGAGGAAAAAGGGAAGAAGAAGACTATGAAAAAGGCCTGGGATATTTATAAGTCTTGTGTTTCAAAAGATAATGACATGGATAAGTTTGTGACCTTTTGTTAGGCCAATGACAAGCTATTTTTGGAGGAGGTAGAGATTAGGTTGATTTCGATGGGAGATGGTATTGGCTACCTCTTTCATTGATTCAGGGTTTTTAGATTTAGGTTTTTTCTGTTGTTTGTAATCGGAAGGATATTTCTTAGAAAAGATGTAATTTTGCTTCCATCAATATAAAGGGTATTGCCCCCTAGGCAGAGCTTTCTTAAAGAAATAAAAAATAAAAAAATACCTACTAATTGACCATATTGATAAAAGCAAATTATAAATTATAGATGGTTTTATACAATTATAAATGAATTTGATCTCTCTCTCTCTCTCTCTCTCAGAGTACTCCCTAAAATTTATCATATTATATAGCTTGTCATAATTAACCACCTAGGGTGTCTATTTTTTTGTCTTCTTCACCATAAACATGCTCTATGATATGTATCATAAGACTGATAATGATAATAACTAGCAATCGCACCTGAGTGTGCAAT
>MU227345.1:4562068-4622360 GCA_018584345.1 Thuja plicata
ATATCAATGCATTTTCTTCTTGATACACACCATGTTCTCAGAACATTCATTTTTGTTGTCAAATTAATTGTAACTGTCAATTTGTATTTCCATAATGAAACTATTACATTGTTGTCAATTGGTTTTTACAGTATTATAGTTCAAAATTACTCCCAAAAAGGTTTCTTATTCTTTCAAAATGTTTAATACAGGTACTAGAAAATGAAAATGTTTATTAAACTTATCTATGCAATTGAGGAAGTGTTGCAATCATCAATACCTGTTTGTTGGGGAATACAATATGTATCAGAAAGAAGAGATAGTTCAAGCATCGGGAAAATTTGAATTGCTTGATCGCTTGTTGCCTAAGCTGCAAAGGGTAGGGCATAGGGTGCTACTTTTTTCACAAATGACATGCCTTATGGATATCCTAGAAATTTACTTGTTGCTACATGGATTCATGTATATGAGGCTTGATGGAACAACCAAAATAGATGATCAAGGTTCCTTGCTCTAGAAATTCAATTCTCTTGATTCACCATACTTTATGTTTCTCTTAAGCACCCGAGCTGGTGGGCTTGGAATCAAGCTGTAAACCGCTAATACTGTGATATTATTTGATAGTGATTGGAATCCTCAAATGGATCAGCAGGCAGAGGATCGAGCTCATCGAATTGGCCAAAAGAAGGAAGTTCATGTTTTTGTCTTGGTGAGTGTTGGTTCTATTGAAGAGGAAATTATCGAATGTGAAAAACAAAAAAATGGGCATTGATACTAAGGTTATCCAAGCTGGCCTTTTCAATAACACCTCCACACATAAGTTAAAACCCCGCAATGACATTTTTACTTGATGAATTCTGTAATTCTTACTTTCTTACCTAATTTTGTCTCTTTCAACACTGCAGAAGAAGAGAGAACATAAATGCTTAGGGAAATCATGTGAAGGGGAACTAACTCATTGGGAGTAGATGTACCAAGTGAAAGATAAATAAATCACCTTGCTTCTCACAATGATGATGAATTCTAGCTATTTGAGAAAATGGATGAGGAGAGACAATAGAAAGAGGCTTACAGGTCAAGGTTAATGGAAGAGCATGAAGTTCTAGAATGGGCATTTTGTGTTACTAATAATGAGAAGAGTGATCAAAATTTAGATGGTATTGACCAGATTTCAGCTAAACGACGCAAAAAGGAGGTTATCTACACTGATATATTGAGTGAAATATAGTGGATGAAAGCCGTTGAAGGTGGGGCAGACATGACTCAAATGGCTAAATCACAATTGACAAAGAGAATAAAGAAAAAATAACAGTTGTTGGATATAGATCTGCTTATTGGTGTTGGCAATGAAAGTGAGGGAATTAATGGAGCTATTTGAGATAGATTGGAAGTTGAGCATTCTAGGAAAAGCAACAATTGGCATCGGTCACTTGTGTTTGAGGAAAATAATATGGAATTCTTGAAAAGAGTACCAAAGAAATTAAAGTCTGTTAAATTAAAAATATCCAGTGTACACAACAACAAAGCTACTTCTTATGAAGATAAAGTAGAAGAATATGCAGAGTGACAAACTAGACATGTCCCTATATATCAAGAAGATCATATTACTTGGAAAACATTGAAAAGGAAAAGATTAAGCCATGTCCACCATAACACAAACACTCGTCGGCATGTGTCCATAAATAGGGAGAGTGGATAGTTTTAAATAATATTGTAGATGTATATTTTGCATGGTGCAAACAATATATTAATATGGAATTATGTAATACACAAATAAATTTGTTTTCCATTTTACATTATAATTGGAAAGCTTGAAGTAAAAATTCTACAATCATGTCCAACCCTAATCGATTTGAAAAGTTATCATTGTATCCTTTATATGTTTACCATTTCAATTATCACCGTTCCATTTATTTAAAGACAGACTCTTCTTACTCTTAATTTTTTAAGCTCATTTAATGTCATTAATACCATAATGATGGTTCAAAATCTTGGGTGATTCTATGCAGGGTATTATTGGAATGTATATTATTATGAAGCTTCATAATTATCAGCATTCTACTAGCAAAGAATATTTCAATATTTTGAACTTTTAGATGATTTACACGGGACTTCAGTCTCCTTCCTTCGAGACCTATTAGAGACCTATCCTAGGCACTCCTCTATGGTGGGGGTCTTGATGATAAGATCTCTTCCTCTTGGAGGATCCTTTTTCCATATGTGACATATCCATTTTACAATTATCTATGCTCTTAGAGGTAAGGATCAATACTCTTTGCTAAGGATATAGTGTATAATTTTGTTAAGTTGGATATCTCCTTATCTTGTGAAGTAGGTATCCTATTTTCTCTTCCTTATCCTGCCTAGTGGGTAGTCATGATAAGGAGGGGGAATATATAAGGTCTCCCTTATACTATAGTTTACATTTTAAAACATGCTAAATCCTTGGAAGGTAACCCATATAAGTTGTTAAATCCTGAAGAGACACACATTTTTATTTTACATTTTTTGCTAAATCCTCAAAAGGCAACGCACATAAGTTGCTAACTCCTCAAGAGGCACGCATTTTTATTTTACATTTTTTGATAAATCCTCAGAAGGTAACACCCATAAGTTGCTAAATCTTGAAGAGATACACATTTTACAATATGCTAAATCCTTGGAAGGTAATGCACATAAGTTTCTAAATCCTGAAAAGACACACATTTTATATTCTATAGTGATACAAGAATGTGGATCTATGGATATTTCAAAATCCTTTAGAAGACGCATTACAATTACAAAGCATAATTTATTGGTGAACCTATTGGGCTCTTCCTCCTTGGTGATTCATGTTAAGGTGGGCATCTTACTAGGTGAGGTAATCACTATCTCTTTTCTCTCTTTCACTTTCATGCTACTAGGATTAGATCATGAAGCTATGTTATCTATAGTGTTTCTCTTGTCTTTCTTATGTAGTTATGTATATTTTTGATGATTAATTTCTCTTTACTTTAATATATTTATGCATGTATTTTGAGTTAGAATCCTTGGTCTGGGGGATCATGTCCTTGACTTAGTGATGTTCTACCTCATTGTGATCCACCAAAGTCTTTCTTCTAACTTTACTGCGAGTATGTTTGATCTCCATACTCCCACTAAAGTGGGGGCTTAATGTATCATCTTACAATGGTAGCACTCACATGTTAAGAAAATTTATCCCTACTTAGGGGTTTTTTTTACCACCATCATATTTTCCCCTCATTTCTGCATCCTCTCCTACTTTTGTGTCTTTTTAGGACCCTGATTGGGCTTCTTCGGGCACCATCCCTCCCATCTGGCACATTTTCTAGGGGTTCTGACTCACTGGGTTAAGGTTGACTTTGAACTTGACCTAGGTCAAGGTCTACCTCAACCTTGACCTAGTTCAAGGATGACCTCAACCTTGACCTAGGTCCCCATTTCTAGTTTGGAAGTTTGTCGGCTATCGGAGGTCATTAAAAGTTCATTTCCCACTTCCAGGTGGGTTGTTTTAGGTTCCAAAGAGACCATTCTTAAATTATATTTAATATAGGTCCTCTTCAAGGGATATAGGTCTAATTGGAATTTAATTATCCTATGTAGGCCTCTCTAGAAGATTGTGCCCTAGTTTCATATATAAGGAAGTTTTCTCCATTCTTTTTCTCTAAGGAAGTAAGCAAAAAGGAAGCAAGAAGAAGCCAAGCTAAGACACATTAATTGCATAACCATCATCAATAAAAAATTTCAAGCATCCATTGTTCTACATGTTTTCAAGATTTCAAAGTGTCCAAGTCTTCCTCTCAAGCATTCAAGTTCTCCATTGAAGATCCAGGATTCAAGCTTTCAAGCCTTTGAAAGGATTTGGTTCAAGCATTCAAGATTTATCATTCAATCCCTAGATCTATCCATCATGGTGGTATGATCTTCCTTCAAGATCCTTTGTCCATCCTTAAGACTCTTTAAATTTTCCTTCAAAGTGGATTCCAAGCATACAATCATGGAGTTTTATGGTTTCTAATATTGAGTATGTTGGTTGTATTCCCAGTTCTGGTGTTTACCCTAAAAAATTTTGATATCTTCATGACTGAGACGTGTACAAAATCTAAGAATGTGTCCAAAGTTATGGGGTCCCTGAGAAAGTTTCATGTTTTTAGGTAAAAATCTAGAGAAACGATTAAATAACCCTATCTTAGGTTCCATTATATGCAAAAGTGTTATAAACCCTAGATATGTTAATCTAATTTATATTTTTGAGTTACTTTTTGAAAATCTTAAGTTATAAATAAGTCATGTGTTTTTTAAGGTTAGTTGCCCAGTCTTCTAATGTTAAACGGATATTCCATTTTGTAAAGAGACTTAGCGATCCACTTTGGTCAGGATGTCTCCAAAAAGAAAAGAATATACCTTATAAGTCATGAGACTTAGAAAAAAGAATCCATTGTGAAGTCTCCCAATGAGGAAAATATGATCTAGTGACATGGAGACAAACAGTTAAGTTGCGGTGTCGTGCAGCGTATCCTATAGTTAGTAAATTATCATGAGACTTAGCAATTCCTTTAGTCATGGGGTCTCCAAATCATAAAACAGTTAGTAATAAGTTAAAAGGCTTCAGTTGTCATGTCTCCAGATAAAAGGTCAGTTAAGTAAAAGGTTTAGAGACTTGGCAAAAAATTGCAAATTGAAATGAAATATATAGTGTTCGGGTAGTCGTTGGTCAAACTTGATAGGTTAGAATTCTTCTAGCGACTCAGAGACAAATAGGTAAAGGTGAGACACATGTCCAGAATGAATAAAGAAAAAATGCATTAGTCATGTGGTCTCCAAATGATTTAGGGTTTCCAGAATGTATTCAGTGACTTAGCGAAGTTGTCAAATGCAGAATAAGATAAAATCAATGGTAGTCACTGAGTCTCTATAAAATTTGCATAGAGTAAAAATATTCTCATGACAATGAGATTAAGCTTTAGTTGTGTAGTCTCCAAATTGAATGATAAAATAAAGTTTCATGAACCTTGTCACTAAGTCTCCAAAGGAAATATTAAAGAGTAGATTTATTTGGCAATTGAGCGACTAAGGGTAGTCACGGGGTCTCGTAAAGGGAAAAGAGCATTCAAAGACTTAGTGATAGATTAATAGATGAAAAAGTAACCATAGTTGTAGGATCTCTGAATAAACTCATATTTAGGCTATTCTACTAGGGACATGGATTCCTTTAGTCGTGTGATCGCCAAGAGTAAACTCTAGTTTAGCCAAGGTGAAGAAAATCATGTAGTCACCAAATCTCTAGAAGAAATTAGAGTTAAGAGATTTGATCAGCAACCAGGAAATAATGCATAGTTGCTAGGTCGCCAGATATGAAAAGTAATAGTTATGATAAATGGAAGTTGCTGACATGACAATATGGAGATTCATCATCCAATAGAAATATAGGAGATTAATGACTATGTGAATAGAGCAGCTGAGTTGTCTGATAAAGAGCCAATCATATTAAAATATGTGATTTGGTTAGAATTTTATAAGGGTTTTCTCTGAGAAGTACTCATTTGAATTCGATTTCCTATCATGTTCGTGAGCTACAGCTAGGAATTCAATTAATACCACAACATGTAAACTTGAAGGCTGAATTGATTGATTCTTCAATGATGAGTTAAGTACTTTGTAAAATTACCATAAAGGGATGATCTTAGGTTTATTTTCATTCATCATACATCCAGAATTTCAGAGCGGAAAATTTTCTAGGTTTTCTGTGCCTAAGAAGATAGAATTGTTAATTCAGTAAAGTTTTTATCAATTTTAGAGTGATTATTCAATTTTTAGAGATCTTAAATTATATTTAGTGCACAGAGAAGGGTAAGGTGTTTTGACAGAAGATTTGTTCCAATATCTGTAAAAAAATAAGTGGAAAACAAAACAAAATGAGAAAAGTGATTAGTGTGGCATCTACCAGTGGGAAGAGTGATGAGGTGGATTAAGATGCTAAGGGAAAGAGGAACTTCTCTAATGAGTTTTTGAAACTGTTACCTAGATCTACATAGAACAAGAGGGAAAATGCCAACATATTGACAGATGAATACTGCAATATTAGAGATGCCCATACACCAGGTTCTACAGGTTTTTCTCTTTACAATTATTTTTATAAGAATGTTGATAAGGCCATACCAATATCAAACCCCTGGACTAGAGATTTGGCTAGGTTAATTGTTCCATATGTCTTTGTAGATGTAGACTTCTTTCTAGGTCTAGCAAAACATTATGACCCCTTGTAAAAGACAATCAAAAAGAGTGATGATACTCCACTATTAATTGTGAATAGGACTTATTTTCTGCAAGCTTTCGATTTGTATAGTACCATGTCCTCTCAGATTAATATCACAAGGCAGGAGGAAAGATACAGGTTACATCCTGGGATAGCTAGGTATCAATTATAGAAACATATCCTTAACGAGGTTAGAAACCACATTGTCCCTTTACCAAGAACTGCACCTTATTGTTTCAAGGATTTACATTTTTATATCAAATACATTGCCTATGCTTTGTGTAAGGTTTTGGGTAGGGATGGAGGAGCTAAGAAGATAAATGCTGGGATTTTGATGATGGTTTTGGATTTACGAGATGTGCATTCCAGCACTAGCTATGACTACATTCAATACATCATTTATAAGATGCATGAAAGGTTTGTGGCCATATAGAAGAAGGATAAGGATCCCAAATTTTTACACTATTCTATCCTGATGTATCTTTTATTGCATTTTAATTATGGCATCATGGATGTAAACAATTTGAACCCCAAGATAATCTTTCATGACTGGCCCAATCCTATCCAATTTTGGATTAAGATATGGAATTTCACTTCCAAGGACTGTGATTTCTGTGGATTTCAGAACTTGATTGTCTACCCTTTAATGGAGAGTTTGGGTGTCAACAAGACTAGACTTCCAATAAAGGTGTTACAACTACTGAGACCATGTGAGTATTTTGATAAATGGGAAGGTGACCACAATTGGGGAGACTTCTTTTTAGAAGAGAATTTCACTATGATTAGAGTGCATGGATGTACACATCCTCCCCATGTCCTACCATATCATGTACCATCAAGAGTTGCAGCAATGGAATTTATTTGGCAACTTTTATTAACTGATAATGAACACTCTGCACCACATAGGAAGGGGACATTAACCCCTAGGAAGTTCAAGATCTTTCAATTTATAATTGGAAAAGGTTCTATTGATCTAGTAAGCAAATGGTTGGAAAGCTGTAAGATGGGAGCATCATTGTATAGATATATTGATCCAGAGGGATTCATTGCAGGAGCTAAGAAAATCCTAACTCCTACCATACCAAATACATATGTGCCTGGTCTTTGTGTGGAGGAAGATGCAACTAGGAATATAATTTATGAAGATGAAGTGAGAAATAGAAGAGAAAAAATCCAAGAGTTGTTGAATTTAGAAAAATAGATAAAAAGAAATGGATTAGCATTTGGGAGTTTTTAACCTGATTTACCATATTTTGATAAAATCAAAGCTATGCTGGACAACTTTTACATACTCTATCAACAATTGGATAGAATTCTAGATGTAAAGAAGGGGGGACAAGAACCTGAATATTCAGAATCTCAATATGAAAGTGAGAGTGAAGAAAAATATGTTAGTCCACCTCATATAGATCAACCACAACAAAATGTTGTAGAAGTGGTTCAGGTACAAGGGGAATAGGGACACATTATAGATTTAACTAAAGTTTCTCAACCTGATGATATAGATGAGCCTGCTATCAAGAGGAAAAAAGTTGATCTTTGTCAGACATCTCATGATCAAACTTACATAAGAAAAGAGAGAAAAAGGGATAAAGTAAGTGCTCTTGTTCCTGGTAACAGAGTATATGATCATAATTTGAGAAAGGAAATCAGAAAAGGAAAGAAACTGCAACACGAAGTAGAAGAAAACATAGAGTTGCCTCTTAGAACATGTATAGATGAGAGATTGATCCATCAGGAACAGTTCTTGGAAGATGATGATTTCATTAAAACTGATGAATTTAAAGATTTCCTTAGATGGAAAAAGAAGGAAGAGATCAGAAAGCAATTGAGAATAGCTGGTGAAGAAGCAGTAACAAATGAGGCTCTTTTGGCTCTACAAGCATATGATCCTAAAACTGAAGACATTACTCTTGAGGAAGCTAAAAAATTAGTGTTGGAAAGTGGAATGTTTCTTGCTAAAGGCTGGGATTTAGCCTCAGCATTTATAAAAAATCAAATAAGAAAGAAACCAGATTTAAAGATGACCACTGAGATTCAAATGGGTGATATGATTAAGGGATTTGGATATAGTCCAAATTCTCAACCATTTGCCATGTGGAGTTTATGTCCTAAGGACCACAAGCCTCAATTGCTAAATATTCAAGAGAGTAGGGTGGGAAACCAAATGGTATGGACAGTCCAAAACACAAATGATTTGGAGATTTCCCACATAATGACACACTGGGCACATTTGAATAAAGATAAGACAAAGAAATTGTCTTAGAAATGTGGTGTCCTAATAGAGGAAGCTAGTGCCCTAGCTAAGGATAGAGAATTGTGTCACATCAAGATTCATCAGCAAGATAAGGTAATTGCTGAATTGACTAAACAATTGTGTGAAAAGCTAGAAGTAGTATATGTACCTTCATAATAGACTCCAAAAATAGAAGAAAAGGTTGAAATAGGGGAAGAAGTAAAAATAGATGATATGGCTAAGAAAGATAATGAAGTTGCCATAAATGCATTGTTGAATATACTTCAACATAGGATTGATATCTAAATAGATAAAACTGATATAATCCTAAATGCATATAATAAGTTACCTACTTTACATATTCAGGTGACAGGGTACATCTCCATTTTGACCTTTTTTTTTTCATAACATGGTCTTCCAAGATACAAATTTTTGAGAGATTGGCTTCTTTACAGCCACATAGGCTAGATCTGCCAGAGATTGTGACAGAGGTAGAAGATGAGATCAAAAAAGTAAATGTGACTTTACCTTTCTTTAAAGGTAAATTAAATCAGATAGAGGCAAAGATGAGCTTGTTTGGACCGAGTTTCAATAGATTTGTTCCTCCACTAAAGGGCGAAGATGATTAGATTAAGGCCTTGGAGGCCTAGAGAAATGAATTTAACAATAGATTTCCTAGTAAAGAGGCATTTATTATAGATTCTGATATTGATATGGAAGGTTTTAATAAAATTTTGGATGAGGCTTTTAAAGCAGAGACTGATATTAATAAATTCTTAGTTGATGTCAAAGGCATAACTGATGTCAGATGGTAAAGGCAGAAAACTCAACTATAGAGTATTCAGAGATTCAATTGGCCTACAGAGGAGGATGTGATAGCATGGGATTTGAAGACAAAACCAAAGAAAAAGAAGCCTGTTGAGATAGAAGAAGAGGTCCTAGATGAAGAGTGGACAGGAACACTTGGCACCTAATCATTGAGCATAGGGAGGATAGTAATCATAAAAGACAAGTGTAGGTTAGCCTGAAATGGTAGTCACTTTTCCTCAATACAAATATTAGATACTTTCTTGAACACTATCAGACAAAGGTGCCAGAATCCATGTGAAGACAAAAGAAGATCAGATTTCATCCTTTATTCTTGTCCTCCCACCGCTTGAACATTCTTATTTTTTGTCTTTTCTGTACTTTTAGGGTTAGGTTCCTCAAACCATCCAAAGCTTGTTGCATCCTTGCTTTAAGGATTCCAAGATGGTTTAAGACCTATATATAGAGAAAATGTAATAATTTTGAAGAGAGATGAAATATATTGGCAAGCCAGACTTCTAGATTTCAGTCTGTGTTTTTTAGCTTTTAACCTTGATATGTATTCAAGCAGAAATTTATGAATAAAATACAGTGTAGCTTTATTCCATATTGTTATTGTCTCTTTTCTTATTGATTGTACTCTTTTATGTTTAATTTTTAAGGCATGTTAATCATATTGGCTACAAGGTAGCTATGTAATTATTTACAAGTTTCTTCTAAGGGGAGAATTAAACCTTGTGAGTAGTTTTAGAGAGAACACCAGTAATTGAGGATTTAATATAATATTGTGGGAGTGACAGGGTAATTTGTTAGGCACTTTTTCTGAGTTGTATGTAGGTTGTAAGGAATCTTACAGTACTTTTATTTGTTTTTCTACAGATTTATATCTTCTGACTCTGTAGCCCAAGGATAGGCACTGGTCTAGGAACTTGTTTGGTAATCCATCATCATCCAAAAAATATAATACTATTCAAAATCAATTACCTTCAGAGTATATATTTAAAATCAATTGTATTCAAAGAGATTATAGTTGGAGTTTGTTGATTTCTTAAAGATAAAATCAAATAGGTTATTCCTCCTAAATTCATTAGAATTGTAAAAGGAAAGAAAGATGAAATTCCTTATTATGTTGTTGTCTGTCATCATTAAGATAATGATTTGGATTGTTAAACTCTTCCTTCAAATAATCATAGTTATTTGCATTGTCATTTATATATCCATATAAGAACAAAGCATTCAGCGCATAAGTAAAATCCACTCTAAAGATACTGTCAAGTCAGTAATCAATCATAGGTAAAACCTGCCTGAGTCAATAGATCTCAAAAAGGAGCTGATAATAGGTATCCCCAGTGTTACCAAAATAACTCGTCAATTAGTGTTTTTTCTTGCTTGAGTCAAAGTATCAAAGGCATTAGGAGTCATAGAGTTATTTAAGTATTCAAGCATTTTTAGAGGCCCTGCAGGAAAAAACCCTAACAAATTGGTGACTCTATTGGGTGGAAACTCTAAAAGAAAATCTATTAGATTAGTGCAAATTTAGTAAATATTTCTCAGAATGAAAACTAGGTCAAGGATGAAAAATAATCCTGAGAAGGTTTTAGATGGTGGAATCCCATCATCCTCAAGGATGGAAATGTCCTGGAGGAATAAGAGAAACCAAGTTAGCATTGATGAAACTCCTCCAAGAGGTAAAGAAAGTAATACTAGGAGAGAGGTGAACAACAATCTACCTTCTCATGATGGAAATACTTCAGAATATGAAGAAGCAGTGGAGAGAGTATTAGAAAAACCTACTGTTACTTCTACTTCTAGTGAAAGAGAAGAAAAAAGTAAATTTAGTTCAGATTTTGAAGAAGCTCCCTCTGATGAGCTAGCAAATGAGGAAAAACTTATCATGAAACAACTTGCCCTTATTCAACAAATGAAAAGGGAGAGAGAAATGAGAAAGAAAAAACATGAGCATAAGGATGTTGATAAGAGTAAAAGAAAATCTTCAAGACATCAAAATATAAAAGATACAGAGAGGTCTCAAAAGGAAAAATAAATACCACTTGCTTATAAGGCTTCTAGTTCACATAAAGACAAAGGTAAGCAAAAAATGGTTGAATATGGAAATTAGGAACCTAGGTTTCAGCAGCTTTTAACAGAGCAAATATCCAAGTTGGATATTGATTTGGAGAAATTAAGAATTGAAAAGGAAACCATGGAGAAAATGTTAGAAAAGGCACAAATGGAAGCTGCAACAATTGAGATGAAGAAAAAAATAGATTTTTTGCGATCTTCTAAGTATTCTCATGCTGGGATAGAGAATACACTAAATTCTAAAGCAAAAGCCACTACTTTTAAAGAGAATGAGAGTTTTTAAAGAAAACCATTGCATACTGAAAGGTATAAATAGTTTAACTTCACTAGTATCCCTGGATATCCTAATGCATTGCCTAAAGATGTGGGTGATATAGGAGAAAAGCTCCCAAAGTTCACAAGTAACAATGTTATTTCATGTGAAACACATTTAAGAAAGTTCATTGATTTTGTTGATGATTTAAATATCACTCATGAGGATGTATTAATGAAATTATTTGTTCAGTCTCTAGTAGAAGACAATAGAGAATGGTTTAGGAGCCTTTCTAATGGATCTATCATTTCTATGGATGAGTTAATTGTATTATTTAAGGATCAGTATGGTGATAAAACAAATAAAGGCTTTTTGTTGAATGAATTCAACAACATCAAAAAGAATTATAATGAAGAGGTCACTGAGTTTAATACAAGATTTCAAAGAGCTATGCCCAAGCTATTTCAGAAGATAAGGCTAGATGAAGAGGTATGTTTAGCAACTTATTTAAATGCCTTTGATTCTAAAATTGGATATGGTCTTAGGGATAAAAACCCTAGAACTCTTATTGATGCTTATAAGATAGTAGTGAATATTGAAATGAATAGAAGAGTGTCTGGTAAATTAAATAGGAGAGATGACACAAGGTTTAGTAGGAGAAACCTAAAAGAACCAGAGTATAAGGAATATAGAGCTCCTCAGAACAATAGGCCTTCTTACAATAATACATATAATCCTCAAAATTGAATGAAAAATCATCCTTATGGAACTCAATTTAAGGATGGGAAGCCTATTATTATACCTATAAAGGAGAAGATAGATAACAGAACTCTAGACACTCTACATAAGAATGTTGTCCATTTCTGCAATGATGATCCTTGGTGTGAAGCTTGTGAAGTCCCATATAACCCTGATTTTTGTATTGTTTCCTTAGACTTGAGAGTAAGTGAAGAACATGGAAATGATGAGGGTGAACAATGTGATCATAGTATGACAAATAATTATTCATGTCATGATATAGATTCAGACAGTGAAATTGAAAATCATGATTCTTATAGTTCACAAAGAAAGGTAGAAGGTCGTCATCAACATATTTTGTCAGATAGTGAAGCAAAGGAGACTGATGACCATATAAGATGGTATGCTCAAAACAATCAGGATTTTCCACTTATTAGAAAAGCTTCAGATGAAGAGAAAGCTAGGATTACTACATATTTAGTGAACAAGGCTAGCAGCAACTAGCATTTAAGAAATAGAGTAGTGGGTGGTACTGGTAGTCAGTAATGAGGTGTCTTTATAAAAGAAAATAAAATGGACACCAAATATATACGAAAAAAGGAAGGACCTAGGGAAAATGTAAATAATCATAGGGTCAAAATTATTACCAAAGCCTTAGAACCAAATGTTGTACAAGAAGGAGAATTAAAAAGGCAAGAAATAGGTACTCTTGTTCTTAAGATGGAAATCAAAAGGTTAAAAGAACCCACTCTGAATGAACATATTGAGAAAAGTGAAATTACTATTGATAAATCAAAGTCCTTTGAATTGAAATATACCCCAGTGGACATGGGTCACTGTTTATCCCAAATGACAGTAATGTGCCATTTCTAGAAATGATGAGAATTAAAGAACACAAGGAAAAGGTGTTGTCTTTATTAAATAGTGTGCCCATAATAAAAGTCCAAAGTCTAGAGAATGTGGGAAAGAAACCAATAAACAAAGGTACGGAAGTTCAAGTATTAACATCTGAGATTCCTCAAATTTTCCTGAATACAACTTTTTCCCCAAAGGTTGTTGACCCATTTTTTATTTCATTAATAATTAATGGAAAGATGCTAAAAAAAGTATGATTGATTTAGGACCATCAAATACTGTTATGCCAGTGGAAATCATGAGGTCAATGGAACTACAGGTTGATACTCCTCATGGGAGATGTCAAGATATGGACTCTAGAGAAGTCCCTATGATTGGTACCATTGAGGCTATGCCTTATAAATTAGTCATTTGTCCTGATGTAGTAATGACTATGAATGTTCTTGTGGTTGACATACCATCACATTATGGCATGCTGATATCAAGAAAGTGGAGTGCTTCAATGAGAGGTAGTATACAAAGTGATTTATCATATGCTAATTTTAACATTGCTGGAGAT
Organism: Thuja plicata; assembly: GCA_018584345.1. Lineage (NCBI taxonomy): Eukaryota > Viridiplantae > Streptophyta > Pinopsida > Cupressales > Cupressaceae > Thuja > Thuja plicata. The sequence goes on from MU227345.1 coordinate 4,575,834, forward strand.
AATGTTAAGGTGTTAAGGGAGAGTAGAATTCCACACATGATAGAAATATTTGAAGACACTAACATTAATTGTTGCATAGATATGGATATGGAGAATTTTAGGATACAAAAGAGTGAACTTTATTATCAGAATGAAGAGGTTGATCCTCTGAATAGAGAGTTGATTATACAAGGTGATGGATTGTGGAAAATATACTTTGATGGGGCTTGCTCAAAAGAAGGATCAGGGGCAGGTGTATTATTGGTATCTCCATCAGGTACAAATTTTAAGTTTTCATTTCTATTAGCCTTCTAATGTACAAATAATACTACTGAATATGAGGCTTTGTTTTTAGGACTTGAAATTTCCATCAAACATGGCATTAAATGTTTAAAAGTTTATGGTGATTCTAAGTTGGTGGTAGCTCAAGTTAGATCCAAATATGTAGTAAAAAATGATTGATTAAAAATGTATCAGTATGTTATTTGGGATCAAATTGAAATGTTTGATGCCTCTGATATAAGCTGGATAGAAAGGTTAAAGAATATAATGGCTGATTTTTTAGCAAACATTGCTCTAAAAACTGATGATTTTACCTTACATGGGGTGTCAATACTGGAAGTCAATACAAGACTAGTTGTTCTAGACAATCTGAGATTTGTTCAATGTCTAGACCATTATGAGAACCAGAGTATAGTTTGTAATACTTTGCTAGAAAGCAATGACAGAAAAGACTACATTTTGGGAAATGAGGTTGTCTAGTTAAGTTCTAATCACATTCCTAGGGGTTTGGTTGAGCTTGAAGCATTTTTTAGTAGTCAACATAATGATTCAACAGAATTCAGCAATGCCAAGGTTGAGGATTTGGAGGAAATAAATTTAGGATCTGAAAATAGTCCTCAAATTGTTTATATTGGAAAGGGTTTAGACTCTCATATAAGGACAAATTTGATCAAACTATTAAGAAAATAAAAACATGTCTTTGCTTGGTCATATGAGGATTTGAAAGCCTATAGAGAGGATCTTTTTCAACATGAAATCCCACTAAAGTCAGATGTGAAACCATTTAGGCAAAAATAGAGGCCTATTAACCAATTGTTGGCTCCTAAGATGCAACAAGAATTGATGAAGTTAAAGGACACTGGGATAATCTAGCCAATCACACACTCAACTTGGGTATCAAATTTGGTACCAGTTAGAAAGAAGAATGGTGATATCAGACTATGTGTTGATTTCAGAAATTTAAATATTGCTTCATTAAAAGATAATTATTCCTTGCCTAATATGGAAGCAATGTTACACAAGGTGACTGATTGTGAGTTGCTGTCTATGATGGATGGTTTCTCAGGATATAACCAGATCTTAGTTAAAGAATTAGAATAGTACAAAACAACATTTACCACTCCATGGGGAACCTATGTTTATATCATAATGCCTTTTGGACTGATAAATGCAGGAGCAACTTTTCAAAGGGCCATGGATATTGCTTTTAAAGAATTCATTGATTTATTTATGGTTATTTATCAGGCTAATTTAACTGCATATTCTAAGAGAGCTGAGGATCACTATGATCACCTAGGTAAGATTTTAAATAAAGCATTAGAATATGGTGTTTCACTGAATCCCAAGAAATGTCATTTTGTAGTACAAGAGGGAAAATTGCTTGGACACATAGTTTCTAAGGAGGGGGTAAGAATACACCCTGAGAGAGTGGAAGCAATTTAGAAGTTTATTGCTCCAAAGAACCTAAAAGGAGTACAATCTTTCTTAGGAAAGATCAATTTTGTTAGAAGGTTCATAGAAAACTTTGCAGAGATTGTTAAACGTATTGTAAAGTTGCTAAAGAAAGATGCAAAATTTATTTGGAATGAAGAAGCCCAACATGCATTTGAGAAAATAAAGAAAGCAGCACAAGAGGCTCCAGTTTTAAAATCTCTAGATTATACTAAGCCCTTTTCTCTATTTTCATTTGCATCTTTTCATACAATTGTTGATATTTTACTACAAAAAGATGAACAAGGATTTGAACATCCAATAGATTTTTATAGTAAATCTCTACAAGATGTAGAACTTAATTATGATATAATGGAAAAGAAGGCTTATGCTTTGGTAAAAGTTGTAAAGTCTTTTAGGTCATATTTGGTCTGTGCTTAGATACAAGCATATGTTCCTCACTCAGCAGTGAAAGATATTCTTACACAGTCATAAGTTACTAGTAAGAGATGTAAATGGATAACCAGAATTTAGGAATTTAACTTTGACATCCATATTACAAAGTTGGTAAGAGGTCAAGGTCTGGAAAAACTCATGATAGAAGAAAACTTGGATTTAGTACAAATAAATCAGACAGAGATACATGTTCAAACTGTTACAAGCATAGAAAGGCAATCATTTTATACTAATATTGTGTTTTTCCTCAAAAATGCCAAGTGTCCTGATCATATGATAGAAAATCAGAAAAGAAATCTGAAATTGCAAACCCAAAGATACACTTTGACTCAAGGAGACTTATATTGGAAGGATAAGAATGGTGTATTGTTGTTATGTCTAGATAAATACCAAGCTGAAAAGGTTTTATGTGAAATTCATGTAGGATAATGTGGAGGTCATTTTTCTACCAAAACTACTTCCAACAAGGTTTTAAGGGCTAGGTACTATTGGCCCAATTTATTCAAAGATACTTGTGAATATGTCAGAAAGTGTGATTCTTGTCAAAGGTTCTCAAACAAGCTAAAATTTTCAGGAGCTCTGTTGTTAAACCCAGTAAGTACTGAAGCCCCTTTTACCATGTGGGGGATTGATTTCATTGGTTAATTTCAAGAGAAATCTAGTGGGGGACACAGCTGGATACTTGTAGCCACAGATTATTTTACCAAATGGATTGAGGCCATCCCTAAAAAAAAGGCAACAAGCAGGGTAGTCATAGAATTTCTAATGGAAAATATTATGACTAGATTTGGTGTACCTGCTAAATTAGTAATGGATAATGCCATGTGTTTTAGATCAGAAGAAATGATAGATTTCTATGAGAAATATGGGATTACAATATCATATTCATCCCCATATCATCCATAGGCAAATGGACAAGCTCAATCTAGTAATAAGAGTATATTGAAAATACTAAAAAGAATTCTTGAAAAGAATAAAAGGGCATGGCATACTAAATTAAAGATAGCACTTTGGGCTGATAGAATAACATTTAAAAAAGCAATAGGCAAGTCTCCATTTGAGCTGGTGTATGGTCTACATGAAAGAATGCCTATCAATAATTTATTACCATTATATCAGTTTATACAAGAAGAACAATTAGATGCTTTTGAAACTATGCAAAATTGAATGATCCAGTTGATAGAGTTGGACGAGACAAGAAGAAATAGCCAAAAAGAAAACATTAAGTTGCAACAGAAGATGAAATACATGTTTGACAAGAGGGCTATTGAAAGAAAATTCCAATCTGGTGACCTAGTTCTTTAGTGGAATGCAAGAGCAGAAGATAAAGGAAAACACAAAGAATTTGAATCTTTGTGGCTTGGACCATTTTTTGTCTCACACAACATTGGAAAAGATTGCTACCTATTGAAGAATATGAATGGAGAATATTTTGGGTTGCTTGTGCATAGGCAATTTATCAAGCCCTTTTTCAACTAAGAACCAAATTTCATGCACAGGTAAGTATGTATCATACAGTAAATACTCTCCTACAATTGTGTAAATGTTGTAAATAGTCTCCCTTTTGTAATACGTTAGTTGTTGTCCCTCCTAATTTTTGATCTAGTCTACAACCAGAGATTCTGTGGTTCTTTTCCATAAACTGTGTATATTCAATCTTTAGATAGAGCCATTGTTGGTTGTATTCCTAGTTCTGGTTTTTACCCAAAAAAAAATTTGATATCTTCATGACTAAGAAGTGCACAAAATCTGAAAATGTGTCCAAAGTTACGGGGTCACTGAGAAAGTTCCATGTTTTTAGGTCAAAATCTAGAGAAATGGTTAAATAACCCTATCTTAGGTTCTATTATATGAAAAAGTGTTATAAACCCTAGATATGTTAATCTAATTTATATTTTTGAGTTACTTTTTGAAAAACTTAAGTTATAAATAAGTCATGTGTTTTTTAAGGTTAGTTGCCCAGTCTCCTAATGTTAAATGAATATTCCATTTTGTAAAGAGACTTAGCGATCCACTTTGGTCGGGAAGTCTCTAAAAAGAAAAGAATATACCTTATAAGTCATTAGACTTAGCAAAAAGCATCAATCGCGAAGTCTCCCAATGAGGAAAATATGATATGGCAACATGGAGACACACGGTTAAGTTGTGGTGTCACACAGTGTATCCTGCAATTAGTAAATTATCACGACACTTAGCAATTCCTTCAGTCGTGGGGTCTCTAGATCAGAACACAATTAGTAATAAGTTAAAAGGATTTAGTCGCCATGTCTCTAGATAAAAGGTTACTTAAGTAAAAGGTTTAGAGACTTGGTGACAAATTGCAAATTGGAATGAAATATATAGTGGTCGGGTAGTTGCTGGTCAAACATGATAGGTCAGCATTCTTCTAGCAACTCAGAGACAAACAAGTAAAGGTGAGACACATGTCCAGAATGAATAAAGCAAAAATTCTTCAGTCACATGGTCTCCAAATGATTTAGTGTTTCCAAAATGTATTCAGTGACTTAGCAAAGCCGTTAGATGTAGAATAAGATAAGATCAATGGTAGTCGCTGAGTCACTATAAAATTTGCACAGAGTAAAAATATTCTCACGGCAATGAGATTAAGGTTTACTCATGTAGTCTCCAAATTGAATGATAAAATAAAGTTTCATGAACCTTGTCACTAAGTCTCTAAAGTAAATATTAACTTGAGTAGATTTATTCTGCGATTGAGTGACTAAGGGTAGTTGCAGGGTCTTGTAAAGGGAAAAGAGTATTCAGAGACTTAGAAATCAAAGATTAATAGATGAAAAAGTAACCATACTCATAGGGTCTCTGAATAAACTCAAAGTTAGGCTATTCTAATAGTGACTTGGATTCCTTTAGTCATGTGATCGCCAGGAGTAAACTATAGTTTAGCTGAGGTGAAGAAAATCATGCAGTCGCCAAATCTCCAGAAGAAATTAGAGTTAAGAGATTTGATCAGCGACAAGGAAATAATGCATAGTCGCTAGGTTGCCAGATATGAAAGTAATAGTTATGATAAATGGCAGTTGCTGAAATGAAAATATGGAAATTCATTGTCCAATACAAATACATGAGATTAATGACTATGTGAAAAGGGTAGCTGAGATGTCTAATAAAGAGTCAATCATATCAAAATATGTGATTTTGTTTGAATTTTATAAGGGTTTTTTCTGAGAAGTACTCATTTGAATTTGATATCCTGTCAGATTCGTGAGCTACAGCTAGGAATTCAATTAATACCACAGCATGTAAACTTGAAGGCTGAATTGATTGATTCTTCAATGATGAGTTAAGTACTTTGTAAAATTACCATAAAGGGATGATCTTAGGTTTATTTTCATTCATCATACATCCAGAATTTTAGAGCAGAAAATTTGCCATATTTTCTATGTCTAAGAAGAAAGAATTGTTCATTCAATAAAGTTTTTATCAATTTCAGAGTGATTATTTAGTTTTCAGAGATCTTAAATTATATTCAGTGCATAGAGAAGAGTAAGGTGTCCTAAGAGAAGATTTGTTCCAATATCGGTAAAAAAGAAGTGGAAAACAGAAAAAAATGAGTAAAGTGTTTAGTGTGGCATCTACCAGTGGGAAGAGCGATGAGGTGGATGAAGATGCTAAGGGAAAGAGGAAATTCTCTGGTGAGTTTTTGAAACTATTACCTAGATCTACACAAAAGAAGAGGGCAAATGCCAACATATTGGCAGATGAATATTGCGATGTCAAAGATTCCCATACACGAGATTCTATAGGTTTTTCTCTTTACAATTATGTTTATAAGAATTTTGATAAGGCCATACCAATATCAAACCTCTGGACTAGTGGTTTGGCTAGGTTAATTGTTCCTGATGTCTTTGTAGATGTAGACTTGTTTCTAGTTCTAGCAAACCATCATGACCCCTTGTCAAAGACAATTAAAAAGAGTGATGGTACTGCACTATTAATTCTGACTAGGAATTATTTTATGCAAGCTTTCAGTTTGTATAGTACCATGTACACTCATATTAATATCACAAGGTAGGAGGAAAGATACAGGTCATAGCCTACGATAGCTAGGAATCAATTACAGAAACATATCCTTAAAGAGGTTAGAAACCACATTGTCCCTTTACCATGAACTACAGCTTATTGTTTCAAGGATTTACATTTTTATATCAAATACAATCCCTATGCTTTGTGTAAGGTGCTGGGTAGGGATGGAGGAGCTGAGAAGACAAATGCTGGGATTTTGATGATGGCTTTAGATTTACAAGATTTGCATTCTAGCACCAGCTATGACTACATTCAATACATCATTGACATGATGAATGAAGGGTTTGTGGCCATACAGAAGAAGGATAAAGATCCCAAATTTTTACACTATTTTATCCTAATGCATATTTTATTTCATTTTAATTATGGCATCATGGATGTAAACAATTTGAACCCCCAGAGAATCATTCATGACCGGCCCAATCCTATCCAATTTTGGATTAAGATATGGAATTTCACTTCCATGGACTGTGATTTCTGTGGATTTGAGAACTGGATTGTCCACCCTTTAATGTAGAGTTTGGGTGTCAAAAAGACTAGATTTCCAGTAAAGGTGTTACAACTACTGAGACCATGTGAGTATTTTGATAAGTGGGAAGGTGACCACAATTGGGGAGACTTCTTTTTAGAAGAGAATTTCACTATGATTAGAGTGTATGGATGTAAACATCCTCCCCATGTCCTACCATATCATGTACCATCACGAGTTGCAGTAATGGAATTTATTTGGCAACTTTTATTAACTGATAATGAACACTTTGCACCACATAGGAAGGGGACATTAACCCCTAGGAAGTTCAAGCTCTTTCAATTTATAATTGGCAATATTGCTATTAATCTAGTAAGCAAATGGTTGTAAAGTTGTAAGATGGGAGGAACATTGAATAGATATATTGATCCAGAGGGATTCATTGTAGGAGCTAAGAAACTCATAACTCCTACCATACCAAATACATATGTGTGTGGTCTTTATGTGGAGGAAGGTGCAAAGAGGAATATAATCGATGAAGATGGAGTGAGAAATAGAAGAGAAAAAATCCAAGAGTTGTTGAATTTAGAAAAATAGATAAAAATAAATGGATTAGCATTTGGGGGTTTTTACCCCAATTTACCATATTTTGATAAAATCAAAGCTATGTTTGACAACTTTTACATACTCTATGAACAATTGGATACAATTCTAGATGTAAAGAAGGGGGACAAGAACCTGAATATTCAGAATCTGAATATGAAAGTGAGAGTGAAGAAGAATAGGTTAGTCCACCTCATATAGATCATTTAGCCTCAGCATTTATAATAAATCAAATAAGAAAGAAACCAGATTTAAAGATGACCACTGAGATTCAATTGGGTGATATGATTAAGGGATTTGGATATAGTAAAAATTCTCAAGCATTTTCCATGTGGCATTTATCTCCTAAGGACCAGAAGCCTTAATTGCTAAATATTCAAGAGAGCATGGTGGGAAACCAAATGGAATGGATAGTCCAAAAAACAAATGATTTGGAGATTTCCCAAATAATGACACACTAGGCACATTTGAATGAAGATAAGACAAAGCAATTGTCTGAGAAATGTGGTGTCCTAATAGAGGAAGCTAGTGCCCTGGCTAAGGATAGAGAATTGTGTTGCACCAAGATTAATCGGCCAGATAAGGTAATTGCTTAATTGACTAAACAATTGTTTGAAAAGCCAGAAGTAGTATATGTACCTTCAGAACAACCTCCACAAATAGAAGAAAAGGTTGAAACAAGGGAAGAAGTAAAAATATATGATATGGCTAAGAAAGATAATGAAGTTGCCATAAATGCATTGTTGAATATACTTCAACATAGGATTGATATCTTAAAAGATAAAACTGATATAATCCTAAATGCATAGAATAAGTTACCTACTTTACATATTGATGTGATAGGGTACATCTCCATTTTTGACTTTTTTTTTCATAACATGGTCTTCCAGGATACAACTTTTTGAGAGGTTGGCTTCTTTATAGCCACATAGGCCAGATCTGCCAGAGATTGTGATAGAGGTAGAAGATGAGATTAAAAAAGTAAATGTGACTTCACCTTTCTTTAAAGGTAAATTAAATCAGATAGAGGAAAAGATGAACCTATTTGGACCGAGTTTCAATAGATTTGTTCCTCCGCTAAAGGGAGAAGATGATCATATTAAGGCCTTGGAGGCCTAGAGAAACGAATTTAATAGTAGAATGCCTAGTAAAGAGGCATTTATTACAAATTTTGATCTTGATATGAAAGGTTTTAATAAAATTTTGGATGCAGATTTTAAAGCAGAGACTGATATTAATAAATTCTTAGTTGATGTCAAAGGCATAACTGATGTCAGATTAGAAAGGTTGAAAGCATAACTATAGAGTATTCAGAGCTTCAATTGGCCTACAGAGGAGGATGTGACAACATGGGATTTGAAGACAAAACCAAAGAAAAAGAAGCATGTTGAGATAGAAGAAGAGGTCCTAGATGAAGAGTAGAGAGGAACACTTGGTGCCTGATCATTGAGCACAGGGAGGAAAGTTATCATAAAAGACAAGTGTAGGTTAGCTTGAAATGGTGGTCACTTGGTCTCAATACAAATATTAGACACTATCTTGAAAACTATCAGACAAAGGTACCAGAATTCATGTGAAGACAAAAGAAGATCAGATTTCATCCCTTATTCTTGTCTTCCCACTGCTTGAACATTCTTGTTTTTTGTCTTTTTTGTACTTTTAGGGTTAGGTTCCTTAAACCATCTAAAGCTTGTTGCATCCTTTCTTTAAGGATTATAAGATGGTTTAAGACCTATATATAGATAAAATGTAATAATTTTGAAGAGAGATGAAATATATTGGCAAGCCAGACTTCTAGATTTTAGTCTTTGTTTTTGAGATTTTAACCTTGATATGTATTGAAGAAGAAATTTATGAATAAAATACAGTGCAACATTATTCCATATTTATATTGTCTCTTTTCTTATTGAGTGTACTCTTTTATGTTTAATTTGTAAGGCATGTTAAGCATATTGGCTACAACTTAGCTATCTAATTATTTGCAAGTTTCTTCTAAGCGGAGAATTAAACCTTGTGAGTAGTTTTAGAGAGTACAATAGTAATTGAGGATTTGATATAATATTGTGGGAGTGACAGGGTAATTTTTTAGGCACTTTACCTGAGTTGTATGTAGGTTGTAAGGCATCTTACAATACTTTTATTTGTTTATCTTTGGATTTATATCTTCTGACTCTATAGCCCAAGGATAGGCACTGGTCTAGGAACTTGTTTGACAATCCATCATCATCCAAAATATCTAATACAATTCAAAATAAATTACCTTCAAAGTATATATTTAAAATCAATTGTATTCACAAAGATTACTGTTGGATTTTGTTGATTTCTTAAAGAGAAAATCAAATAGGTTATTCCTCCCAACTTCATTATAAAAGTAAAAGGTAAGAAAGATGAAATTCCTTATTATGTTGTTGTCTATCATCATTAAGATAATGATTTGGATTGTTAAGATCTTCCTCAGAATAATCATAGTTATTTGCATTGTCATTCATATATCCATATAAGAACAGAGCATTCAACACATAAGTAAAATCTACGCTAAAGATACTGTCAAGTCAGTAATCAATCATAGGTAAAACCTACCTAAGTTAGTGGATCTCAAAAAAGAAGGAGGTGATAATAGGTATCCCCAGTGATATAGAAATACCTCATCAATTAGTGTTTTCTCTTGCTTGTGTCAGAGTATCAAAGGCATTGGGAGTCATAGAGTTATTTAAGTATTCAAGCATTTTTAGAGGCCCTGTAAGAAAAAACCCTAACAAATTGGCAACTCTACTGGGGATTCAAGTGATTAAAGCATCATATCAGTTATAGTTGTCAAAATTTTATAGTATTCATTCATTCCTAACTATTTTTAGGTGGCGACTCTAAAATAAAATCTCTGAGATTAGTGCAAATTTAGTAAATATTTCTCAGAATGAATACTAGGTCAAGGATGAAAAATAATCTTGAGAAGGTTTTAGATGGTGGAATCCCATCATCCTCAAGGATGGAAATGTCCTGGAGGAAGTAGAGAAACCAAGTTAGCATTGATTAAACTCCTCCAAGAGATAAAGAAAGTAATACTAGGAGAAAGGTGAACAACAATCAGCCTTCTCATGATGGAAATACTTCAGAATATGAAGAAGCAACGCAGAGAGTATTAGAAACACCTACTATTACTTCTACTTCTAGTGAAAGATAAGAAACAAGTACATCTAGTTCAGATTCTAAAGAAGCACCCTCTGATGAGCTAGCAAATGAGGAAAAACTTATCATGAAATAGCTTTCCCTTATTCAACAAATGAAAAGGGAGAGAGAAATGAGAGAAAAAACATGAGCATAAGGATGTTGATAAGAGTAAAAGAAAATCTTCAAGACATCAAAATATAAAAGATACAGAGAGGTCTCAAAAGGACCAAGAAATACCACTTACTTATAAGGCTTCTAGTTCACATAAAGACAAAGGTAAGAAAAAAATGACTGAATATGGAAATCAGGAACCTAGGTTTCAGAAGCCTTTAATAGAGAAAATGTCCAAGTTGCATATTGATTTGGAGAAATTAAGAATTGAAAAGAAGACCATGGAGAAACTGTTAGAAAATGCACAAATGGAAGCTACAACAATTGAGATGAAGAAGAAAATAGATTTTTTGCAGTCTTCTAAGTATTCTCATGCTAGGACAGAGAATACAATAGCTTCTAAAGCAAAAGCCACTACTTTTAAAGAGAATGATAGTTTTCAAAGAAAACCATTGCATACTGAAAGGTATAAATAGTCTAACTTCATTGGTATCCCTGGATATCCTAATGCATTCCCTAAAGATGTGGGTGATATAGGAGAAAAGCTCCCAAAGTTCTCAGGTAACAATGTTATTTCATGTGAAACACATTTAAGAAAGTTCATTGATTTTGTTGCTGATTTAAATATCACTCATGAGGATGTATTAATGAAATTATTTGTTCAATCTCTAGTAGAAGATGCAAGAGAATAGTTTAGGAGCCTTTCTAATGGATCTGTCATTTCTATGGATGAGTTAATTGAATTATTTAAGGATTAGTATGGTGATAAAACAAATAAAGGCTTTTTGTTGAATGAATTCAACAACATCAAAAAGAATTATAATGAAGAGGTCATTGAGTTTAATACAAGATTTTAAAGAGCTATGCACAAGCTATTTCAGAAGATAAAGCTAGATGAAGAGATATGTTTAGCAACTTATTTAAATGCCTTTGATTCTAAAATGGGATATGATCTTAGGGATAAAAACCCTAGAACTCTTACTGGTGCTTGTAAGATAGCAGTGAATATTGAAATGAATAGAAGAGTGTCTGGTAAATTAAATAGGAAAGATGACTCAAGGTTTAGTAGGAGAAACCTAAAAGAACCAGAGTATAAGGAATATAGAGCTCCTCAGAACAATAGGCCTTCTTATAATAATACATATAATCCTCAAAATCAAATGAAAAATCATCCTTATGGAGCTCAGTTTAAGGATGGGAAGCCTGTTATTCTACCTAGAAAGGAGAAGATAGGTAACAAAACTCCAGACACTCTACATAAGAATGTTGTCTATTTCTGCAATGATGATCCTTGGTGTAAAGCTTGTGAAGCCCCACATAACCCTAATTTTTTAATTGTTTCCTTAGACTTGAGAGTAAGGGAAGAACATGGAAATGATGAGGGTGAACAATGTGATCATAGTATGACAAATACTTATTCATGTCATGATATAGATTCAGACGGTGAAATTGAAAATCATGATTCTTGTACTTCACAAAGAAAGGTAGAAGGTCATCATCAACATATTTTGTTAGATAGTGAAGCAGATGAGACTAATGACCATATAAGATGTTATTCTCAAAACAATCAGGATTTTCCACTTATTAGGAAAGCTTCAGATGAAGAGGAAGCTAGGATTACTGCAGATTTAGTGAACAAGGCTAGAAGCAACTACCATTTAAGAAACAGAGTTGGGGGTGGTACTGGTAGTCATCCATCAGGTGTCTTTATAAAATAAAATAAAATGGACATGAAATATATACAAAAAAAGGAAGGACCTGGGGAAAATGTAAATAATCATAGGGTCAAAATTATTACCAAAGCCTTAGAAACCAAAGTTTGTACAAGGAGAATTAAAAAGTCAAGAAACAAGTACTCCCGTTCTTAAGATGGAAAGCAAAAGGTTAAAAGAACCCACTCTGAATGAACATTTTGAGGAAATAGACATTACTATTGATAAATCAAAGTCCTCAGAAGTGAAATATACTCCAGTGGACATGGTTCATTATTTATCCCAAATGATAGTAAAGGTGTCATTTCTAGAAATGGTGAGAATGTGGGAAAGAAACCAATCAACAAAGGGAAGGAAGTTGAAGTATTAACATCTGAGATTCCTCAAATTTTTCTAAATACAACTTCTTCCCCAAAGGTTGTTGACTTTTTAATAATTAATGGAAAGATGCTAAAAAATTGTATGATTGATTCAGGACCATCAAATACTGTTATGCCAGTGGAAATCATGAGGTCAATGGGACTACAGGTTGATACTCCTCATGGAAGATGTCAAGCTATGGACTTTAGAGAATTCCCTGTGATTGGTACTATTGAGGCTATGCCTTATAAATTAGGTGTTTGTCCTGATGTAGTAATGAATATGAATGTTCTTGTGGTTGAAATACCACCAGACTATGGCATGTTGTTGTCAAGAAAGTGGAGTGCTTCAATGGGAGGTAGTATACAAATTGATTTATCATATGCTACTTTGAACATTGCTGGAGATAATGTTAAGGTGTTAAGGGAGAGTAGAACTCCACACATGATAGAAAGATTTGAAGACACTAACATTAATTGTTGCATTGATATGGCTATGGAGAATTTTAGGATACAAAAGAGTGAACTTTATTATCAGAATGAAGAGGTTGATCCTCTGAATAGAGAGTTGATCATACAAGGTGATGGATTGTGGAAAATTTACTTTGATGGGACTTGCTCAAAAGAAGGATCAGGAGAAGGTGTGTTGTTGGTATCTCCACTAGGTACAAATTTTAAGCTCTCATTTCTATTAGCCTTCCAATGTACACATAATACTAGAGAATATGAGGATTTGGTTTTAGGAATTGAAATTGCCATCAAACATGGGATTAAATGTTTAAAATTTTATGGTGATTTTGAGTTAATGGTAGCTCAAGTTAGATCCAAATATGCAGTAAAAAATGATCGATTAAAAATGTATAAGTATGCTATTTGGGATCAAATTGAAATGTTTGATGCCTTTGATATAAGCTGGATAGAAAGGTTAAAGAATATAATAGCTGATTTTTTAGGAAATGTTGCTCTAAAAACTGATGATTTGAGCTTACATGGGATGTCAATACTGGAAGTCAAGACAAGGCCAGTTGTTCTAGAAAGCATATACAACTGGCAAGTTTTTCAGGTTGACCAAGATATTCTAAGATTTGTTGAATGTCTAGACCATTATGAGAACCAGAGTATAGATTGTAATACTTTGCTAGAAAATAATGATGGAAGAGACTACATTTTGGGAAATGAGGTTGTCCAGTTAAGTTCTAATAAGATTCCTAGGGGTTTGGTTGAGCTTGAAGCATTGTTTAGTAGTCAACATAATGATTCAACAAAATTAAGCAATGCCAAGGTTGAGGATTTGGAGGAAATAAATTTAGGATCTGAAAATAGTCCTCAAATTGTTTATATTTGAAAGGGTTTAGACTCTCATATAGGGACAAATTTGATCAAACTGTTAAGAAAATATAAACATGTCTCTGCTTGGTCATATGAGGATTTGAAAGCCTATAGAGAGGATCTTTTTCAACATGAAATCCCATTAAAGTTAGATGTGAAACCATTTAGGAAAAAATAGAGGCCTATTAACCCCTTCTTGGCTCCTAAGATGTAGCAAGAATTGATGAAGTTAAAGGAAACTGGGATAATCCAGCAAATTAGACACTCAACTTGGGTATCAAATTTTGTACCAGTCATAAGGATTAATGGTGATATCAGACTGTGTGTGGATTTCAGAAATTTAAATATTGCTTCATTAAAAGATAAGTATTCCTTTCCTAATATGGAAGCAATGTTACACAAGGTGACCGGTTGTGAGTGGCTGTCTATGATGGATGGTTTCTCAAGATATAAGAAGGTCTTAGTTAAAGAATTAGAACAATACAAAACTGCATTTACCACTCCATGGGGAACCTATGTTTATATCAGAATGCCTTTTGGACTGATAAATGTAGGAGCAACTTTTCAAAGGGCCACAGATGTTGCTTTTAAATAATTCATTAATTTATTTATGGTCATTTATCAGGATGATTTAACTACATATTCTAAGAGAGCTGAGGATCACTATGATCACCTAGGTAAGATTTTAAATAAAGCATTAGAATATGGTGTTTCACTGAATCCCAAGAAATGTCATTTTGCAGTACAAGAGGGAAAATTTCTTGGAATCATAGTGTCTAAGGAGGGGGTAAGAATAGATCTTGAGAGAGTGGAAGAAATTCAGAAGGTTATTGCTCCAAAGAACCTAAAAGGAGTACAATCTTTCTTAGGAAAGATCAATTTTGTCAGAAGGTTCATAGAAAACTTTGCAGAGATTGTTAAACCTATTGTAAAGTTGCTAAAGAAAGATGCAAAATTTATTTGGAATGAAGAAGCCCAAGAGGCATTTGAGAAAATAAAGAAAGTAGTACAAGAGGCTCTAGTTTTAAAATCTCCAGATTATACTAAGCCCTTTTCTCTATTTTCATTTGCATCTTTTCATACAATTGCTGCTCTTTTACTACATAAAGATGAACAAGGATTTGAACATCCAAGAGATTTTTATAGTAAATCTCTACAAGCTACAGAACTTAATTATGAGATAATGGAAAAGAAGGCTTATGCTTTGGTAAAAGATATAAAGTCTTTTAGGCCATATTTGGTCTGTGCTCAGATACAAGCATATGTTCCTCACTCAGCAGTGAAAGATATTCTTACACAGTCAGAAGTTACTAGTAAGAGATGTAAATGGATAACTAGAATTCAAGAATTTAACCTTGAGATTCATATTACAAAGTTGGTAAGAGGTAAAGGTCTGGAAAAACTCATGATAGAAGAAAACTTGGATTTAGTACAAATAAATCTGACAGAGATACATGATCAAACTATTACAAGCATAGAAAGGCAACCATTTTATACTAATATTGTGTTTTTCCTCAAAAATGCCAATTGTCCTGATCATATGATAGAAAACTAGAAAAGAAATCTGAAATTCCAAACCCAAAGATACACTTTGATTCAAGGAGACTTATATTGGAAGGATAAGAATGGTGTATTGCTGTTATGTCTGGATAAATACCAAGCTGAAAAGGTTTTATGTGAAATGCATGTAGGAGAATGTGGAGGTCATTTTTTTGCCAAAACTACTGCCCACAAGGTTTTAAGGGCTAGGTACTATTGGCCCAGTTTATTCAAAGATACTTATGAATATGTCAGAAAGTGTGATTCTTCTCAAAGGTTCTCAAACAAGCTAAAATATTTAGGAGCTCTGTTGTTAAACCCAGTAAGTACTAAAGCCCCTTCTACTATGTGGGGGATTGATTTCATTGGTCAATTTCAAGAGAAATCTAGTGGGGGACACAGCTAGATACTTGTAGCCACAGATTATTTTACCAAATGGATTGAGGCTATCCCTACAAAAAAGGCAACAAGCAAGGTAGTCACATAATTTCTAATGGAAAATATTATGACTAGATTTGGTGTACCTACTAAATTAGTAATGGATAATGCCATGAGTTTTAGATTAGGAGAAATGATAGATTTCTATGAGAAATATGGGATTACAATATCATATTCATCCCCATATCTTCCACAGGAAAATGGACAAGCTGAGTCTAGTAATAAGAGTATATTGAAAATACTAAAAAGAATTCTCGAAAAGAATAAAAGGGCATGGCATACTAGATTAAAGCTAGCACTTTTCCCTAATAGAATAATAGTTAAAAAAGAAACAAGAAAGTCTCCATTTGAGGTGGTGTATGGTCTACAGTCAAGAATGCCTATCAATAATTTATTACCAGTATATCAGTTCATACAAGAATAATAGTTAGATGTTTCTGACACTATGCAAAATAGAGTTATCCAGTTGATAGAATTGGATGAGACAAGAAGAAAAAGCCAAAAATAAAACATTAAGTTGCAACAGAAGATGAAATACATGTTTGACAAGAGGGCTACTGAAACAAAATTCCAATCTGGTGACCTAGTTCTTCAGTGGAATACAAGAGCAGAAGATAAAGGAAAACATAAAAAATTTGAATCTTTGTGGCTTGGACCATTTGTTGTCTCATATAACTTTGGAAAATATTCCTACCTATTGAAGAATATGAATGGAGAAGATTTTGAGTTTCTTGTGCATGGGAAATTTCTCAAGCCCTTTTTTCAACAAAGAACCAAAGTTCATGCACAGGTAAGTATGTATCATACTATAAATACTCTCCTACAATTGTGTAAATGATATAAATGGTCTCCCTTTTGTAACATGTTAGTTGGTGTCTCTCCTGATTTTTGATCTAGTCTGCAACCAGAGATTCTGTGGTTCTTTGCCATAAACTATGTTTAGTCAATCCTTAGATAGAGCCACTGTTTGTTGTATTCCTAGTTCTGGTGTTTACCCTAAATTTTTTTGATATCTTCATGACTGAGAAGTGCAAAAAATCTGAAAATGTCTCCAAAGTTACGGGATCCCTGAGAAAGTTCCATGTTTTTAGATCAAAATCCAGAGAAATGGTTAAATAGCCCTATCTTAAGTTCCATTATATTCAAAAGTGTTATAAACCCTAGATATGTTAATCTAATTTATATTTTTAAGTTACTTTTTGAAAAGCTTAAGTTATAAATAAGTCATGTGTTTTTTAAGGTTAGTCACCCAGTTTCCTAATGTTAAACGAATATTACATTTTGTAAAGAGACTTAGCGATCCACTTTGGTCAGCATGTCTCTAAAAGAAAATAATATACCTTATAAGTCATGAGACTTAGCAAAAAGCATCAGTCATGAAGTCTCCCAATGAGGAAAATATGATATGGCGACATGGAGAAAAACGGTTAAGTCACGGTTTCATGCAGTGTATCCTTCAGTTAGTAAATTATCACGAGACTTAGTGATTCCTTCAGTCATGGGGTCTCTAGATCAGAACACGGTTAGTAATAAGCTAAAATGCTTTAGTCACCATGTCTCTAGATAAAAGGTTAGTTAAGTAAAAGGTTTAGAGACTCGACAAAAAATTTCAAATTGAAATGAAATATAGAGTGGTCGATTAGTTGCTAGTCAAACTTGATAGGTCAGCATTCTTCTAGAAAATCAGAGACAAAAAAGTAAAGAAGAGACACATGTCCAGAATGAATAAAGCAAAAATGCATCAGTTGCATGGTCTCCAAATGATTTAGGGTTTCCAGAATGTATTCAGTGACTTAGTGAAGACATCAGATGCAGAATAAGATAAGATCAACGGTAGTCGTTGAGTCTCTATAAAATTTGCACAGAGTAAAAATATTCTTGCGATAATGAGATTAAGCTTTAGTCGCATAGTCTTCAAATTGAATGATAAAATAAAGTTTCATGAACCTTGTCGCTAAGTCTCCAAAGGAAATATTAAAGAGTAGATTTATTCAGTGATTGAGTGACTAAGCATAGTCACGGGTCTCATAAAGGGAAAAGAGCATTCAGAGAATTAGTGATCAGAGATTAATAGATGAAAAAGTAACCATACTCGCAGGGTCTCAGAATAAACTCAGATTTAGGCTATTCTACTAGTGACTTGGATTTCTTTAGTCACATGATCACCAAGAGTAAACTACATTTTAGCTAAGGTGAAGAAAATCATGTAGTCACCAAATCTCTAGAAGAAATTAGAGTTAAGAGATTTGATCAGCGACAAGGAAATAATGCATAGTCGCTAGGTCACCAGATATGAAAAGTAATAGTTATGATAAATGACAGTTGCCGACATGACAATATGGATAGTCATTGTCCAATAGAAATACAGGAGATTAATGACTATGTGAAAAGGGTAGCTGAGATGTCTGTTAAAGAGCCAATCATATCAAAATATGTTATTTGGATCAAATTTTATAACGGTTTTTTCTTAGAAGTACTCATTTGAATTCAATTTCCTGTCACATTCATGAGCTACGGCTAGGAATTCAATTAATACCATAGCATGTAAACTTGAAGGCTGAATTGATTGATTCTTCAATGTTGAGTTAAGTACTTTGTAAAATTACCATAAAGGTATGATCTTAGGTTTATTTTCATTCATCATACATCCAGAATTTCAGAGCAGAAAATTTGCTAGGTTTTATGTGTGTAAGAAGAAAGAATTGTTAATTCAGTAAAGATTTTATCAATTTTAGAGAGATTATTCAGATTTTAGAGAACTTTAGTTATATTTAGTGCACAGAGAAGGGTAAGGTGTCTTGAGAGAATATTTGTTCAAATATCGGTAAAAAAGAAGTGGAAATAGAACAAAATGAGTAAAGCGGTTAGTATGGCATCTACCAGTGGGAAGAGAAATGAGGTGGATGAAGATGCTAAGGGAAAGAGGAACTTCTCTGATGATTTTTTGAAACTGTTACCTGGATCTACACAGAACAAGAGGCAAAATGCCAACATATTAGAAGATGAATACTGCAATATTAGAGATGCCCATACACCAGGTTCTAGAGGTTTTTCTCTTTACAATTATTTTTATAATAATGTTGATAAGGCCATACCAATATCAAACCCCTGGACTAGTGGTTTGGCTAGTTTAATTGTTCATGATGTCTTTGTAGATGTAGACTTTTTTCTAGGTCTAGGAAACCATTATGATCCCTGGTCAAAGAAAATTAAAAAGAGTGATGGTACTGCACTATTAATTCTGAATACAAATTCTTTTATGCAACCTTTCAGTTTGTATAGTACCATGTCTACTTAGATTAATATCATAAGGCAGGAGGAAAGATACATGTTACAGCCTGGGATAGCTAGGAATCAATTACAGAAACATATCCTTAAAGAGGTTAGAAACTACATTGTCCCTTTACCAAGAACTACACCTTATTGTTTCAAGGATTTACATTTTTATATCAAATACATTGCCTATGCTTTGTGTAAGGTGTTGGGTAGGGATGGAGGAGCTAAGAAGATAAATGCTAGGATTTTGATGATGGTTTTGGATTTACAAGATGTGCATTCTAGCACCAGCTATGACTACATTCAATACATCATTGACAAGATGCATGAAGGGTTTATGGCCATACAGAAGAATGATAAAGATCCCAAATTTTTACACTATTCTATCTTGATGCATATTTTATTGCATTTTCATTATGGCATCATGGATGTAAACAATTTGAACCCCCAGAGAATCTTTCATGACCGGCCTAATCCTGTCCAATTTTGGATTAAGATATGAAATTTCACTTCCAAGGACTGTGATTTTTGCGGATTTGATAACTAGATTGTCTACCCTTTAATGCAGAGTTTGGGTGTCAACAAGACTAGACTTCAAGTAAAGGTGTTACAACTACTGAGACCATGTGAGCATTTTGATAAGTGGGAAGGTGACCACAATTGGGGAGACTTCTTTTTAGAAGAGAATTTCACTATGATTAGAGTGTATGGATGTACACATCCTCCCCATGTCCTACCATATCATGTACCATCAAGAGTTGCAATAATGGAATTTATTTGGTAACTTTTATTAACTGATAATGAACACTTTGCACCACATTGGAAGGGTGCTATTGATCTAGTAAGAAAATGGTTGGAAAGCTATAAGATGGTAGCATCATTGTATAGATATATTGATCCAGAGGGAATCATTGTAGGAGCTAAGAAACTCCTACCATACCAAATACATATGTGCATGGTCTTTGTGTGGAGGAGGATGCAACTAGGAATATAATTGATGAAGATGAAGTGAGAAATAGAAGATAAAAAATCCAAGAGTTGTTGAATTTAGAAAAATTGATAAAAAGAAATGGATTACCATTTGGGGGTTTTTACCCTAATTTACCATATTTTGATAAAATCAAAGCTATGTTGGACAACTTTTACATACTCTGTGAACACTTGGATGGAATTCTAGATGTAAAGAAGGGGGGACAAGAACCTGATTATTCATAATCTAAATATGAAAGTGAGAGTGAAGAATAATATGTTAGTCCACCTCATATAGATCACCCACAACAAAATGTTGTAGAAGCGGTTCAGGTACAAGGGGAACTAGGACACATTATAGATTTAACTAAAGTTTCTCAACCTGATGATATAGATGAGCATGCTACCAAGAGGAAAAAGTTTGATCTTGGTCAGACATCTCATTATCAAAATTACATAAGAAAAGAGAGAGAAAAGGATAAAGTAAGTGCTCTTGTTCTTGGTAACAGAGTATATGATCATAATTTGAGAAAGGAAATCAGAAAAGTAAAGAAACTACGGCAAGAAGTAGAAGAAAACATAGAGTTGCCTCTTAGAACATGTATAGATGAGAGATTGATCCATTAGCAGCAGTTCTTGGAAGATGATGATTTCATTAAAACTAATGAATTTAAAGATTTCCTTAGATGGTTAAAGAAGGAAGAGATCAGAGAGAAATTGAGAATAGCTAGTGAAGAAGCAATGACAAATGAGGCTCTTTTGGCTCTACAAGCATATGATCCTAAAACTGAAGACATTACTCCTGAGGAAGCTAGAAAATTAGTGTTGGAAAGTTGCATGTTGCTTGCTAAAGGTTGGGATTTAGCCTCAACATTTATAATAAATCAAATAAGAAAGAAAATAGATTTAAAGATGACCACTAAGATTCAAATGGGTGATATGACTAAGGGATTCGGATATAGTCCAAATTCTCAAGCATTTTCCATGTGGATTTTATTTCCTAAGGACCAGAAGCCTCAATTGCTATATATTCAAGAGAGCATGGTGGGAAACCAAATGGTATGGATAGTGCAAAACACAAATGATTTGGAGATTTCCCAAATATTTACACACTGGGCACATTTGAATGAAGATAAGACAAAGCAAATGTTTGAGAAATGTGGTGTCCTAATAGAGGAAGCTAGTGCCCTAGCTAATGATAGAGAATTGTGTCACATCAAGATTCATTAGCAAGATAAGGTAATTGATCAATTGACTAAACAATTGTGTGAAAAGCTAGAAGTAGTATATGTACCTTTAGAATAGCTTCCACAAATAGAAGAAAAGGTTGAAATAGGAGAAGACGTAAAAATAGATGATATGGCTAAGAAAGATAATGAAGTTGCCATAAATGCATTGTTAAATATACTTCAACATAGGATTGATATCTTAAAAGATAAAACTGATATAATCCTAAATGCATATATTAACTTACCTACTTTACATATTGAGGTGATAGGGTACATCTCCATTTTGATTTTTTCTCATAACATGGTCTTCCAGGATACAAATTTTTGAGAGGTTGGCTTCTTTACAAGAACATAGGCTAGATCTACTAGAGATTGTGACAGAGGTAGAAGATGAGATCAAATAAGTAAATATGAATTTACCTTTCTTTAAAGGTAAATTAAATCAGGTAAAGGCAAAGATGAGCCTATTTGGACAGAGTTTCAATAGATTTGCTCCACTAACTGGAGAAGATGATCAAATTAAGGCCTTGGAGGCCTTGAGAAATGAATTTAATAGTAGACTACCTAGTAAAGAGGCATTTATTACAGATTTTGATCTTGATATGGA
The DNA here is from genome assembly GCA_018584345.1 of Thuja plicata. Classification (NCBI taxonomy): domain Eukaryota; kingdom Viridiplantae; phylum Streptophyta; class Pinopsida; order Cupressales; family Cupressaceae; genus Thuja; species Thuja plicata. Next base: position 4,597,832 of record MU227345.1, read on the forward strand.
AGGTTTTTATAAAATTTTGGATGAGGCTTTTAAAGCAAAGATTGATATTAATAAATTCTTAGTTGATGTCAAAGGAATAACTAATGTCAGATGGGAAAGGTAGAAAGCACAACTACAGAGTATTTAGAGCTTCAATTAGCCTGTAGAGGAGGATGTGACAGCATGGGATTTGAAGACAAAACCAAAGAAAAAGAAGCCTATTGAGATAGAAGAAGAGGTACTGGATAAAGAGTGGGGAGGAACACTTCGCGCCTGATCATTGAGCATAGGGAGGATAGTAATCATAAAAGACAAGTGTAGGTTAGCCTGAAATGGAAGTCACTTGGTCTCAATACAAATATTAGACACTATCCTGAACACTATCATACAAAGGTGCCAGAATTCATGTGAAGACAAAAGAAGATCAGATTTCATCCCTTATTCTTGTCTTCCCACCGCTTGAACATTCTTGTTTTTTGTCTTTTCTATACTTTTAGGGTTAGGTTCCTTAAACCATCTGAAGCTTGTTGCATCCTTGCTTTAAGGATTCCAAGATGGTTTAAGACCTATATATAGATCAAATGTAATAATTTTGAAGAGAGATGAAATATATTGGCAAGCCAGACTTCTAGATTTTAGTCTTTGTTTTTGATCTTTTAACCTTGTTATGTATTGAAGCAGAAATTTATGAATAGAATACAGTGCAACTTTATTCCATATTATTATTTTCTCTTTTCCTATTGTGTACTTATTCGCAAGTTTTTTCTAAGGGGATAATTAAACCTTGTGAGTAGTTTTAGAGAGTACAACAGTAATTAAGGATTTGATATAATATTGTGGGAGTGACAGGGTAATTTGCTAGGCACTTTACCTGAGTTGTATGTAGGTTGTAAGTCATCTTACTGTACTTTTTTTTTTTCCTATGGATTTATATCTTCTAACTCTGTAGCCCAAGGATAGGCACTAGTCTAGGAACTTGTTTGGTAATCCATCATCATCCAATATATCTAATACTATTTAAAATCAATTACCTTAAGAGTATATATTTAAAATCAATTGTATTGATAGAGATTACAGTCGAAGTTTGTTTATTTCTTAAAGATAAAATCAAATAGGTTATTCCTCCTAAATTCATTAGAATTGTAAAAGGAAAGAAAGATGAAATTCCTTATTATGTTGTTGTATGTCATCATTAATATAATGATTTGGATTGTTAAGATCTTCCTTAGAATAATCATAGTTATTTGCAGTGTCATTTATATACCCATATAAGAACAGAGCATTCAGCACATAAGTAAAATCCACTCTAAAGATAATGTCAAATCAGTAATCAATCATAGGTAAAACCTGCCTAAGTCAGTGGATCTCAAAAAAGGAGGTGATAGTAGGTATCCCTAGTGTTATCAAAATACCTCATCAATTAGTTTTCTCTCTTGCTTGAGTCAGAGTACTAAAGGCATTCAGAGTCATAGAGTTATTTAAGTATTCAAGCATTTTTAGAGGCCCTGCAAGAAAAAACCCTAACAGAGTCCAAGATTTCATATTTACATACTTGTTTACATTCAAAATACAATTGCATATCTATTGAATATCATAGCTTCATTATTGGATTTACTTCTACTACTTTCTAGCAATCTTTATTTCAATTATTGATTTCAAGGTTAATTCCTAAATCGGGGTTTGACTAAGGCAAACCCCTCCCCCCAACAAACAAAACCATTTTTCTTGCAGGTATAGGTTTAGAACAGTGGATTAGAGTGTAGATTCGGATACCCTTTTCAGAAAAATTTTGGAATCCAAAAATAGATATCCTGTCAAAGACTTTTTAGGTTGATTCTGCCCTAGGTCAGAATCAGAAATTCTGGGTCAATGATGACATTGACTTGAGGGTCAGAATCAGAACTGTGTCAGAACAGAAAAAGATTTCTGGGTTTTGTTCATCTCTGTGTTTTTGTTCCAAATCCGGTCTCATATTTTCCAAAAAATGAGTGTAAACCCCCAAAAATAGCATTCTTCAGATCTGTAACATTTGAAGGTTATTACTTTTCTCCTATCCATTTCAAGTAAAGTTATTAAGCTATCTAAACCTATTACACACTCTCTCCTACAAAATAGGAATTAGGGTTTTTCTCTTTATCCCTATCCTAAATAGGTTGATTCATTTATGCATTGATCCTTTCTTTAGGGTTAATCAATTTGGATCTTCCCTTTATGAAATTTGGGATTAAGAGGATAATCTTACCTTCTTAATCATTCTTATAACACACTTTAAATTTATCATTTACATTTTAATAATCTTCACATATATTCATAAAACCCCATTTCCTATCTTACATTTCAAGTAACATCCTATTTTATATGTTACATCACCATATTTCTCCTTAAAACAATCCTTTAATGCATTCATAGATCCTCCAGAATGATGAGGTAAAGCCTCAAACCAATCCCTAGCATCCTCAACCAAAGATAGAACAAAGAGATTAATAATTTTATCCTTATGTCTAACATTATAATCATCCATGGCATGTTTGAACTTTTGTAGATGCTCCTCACATGTGATTACATTATTCCTAGCAAATTTGGGAAGTTTATCTCTAATTTCACTTGGAACTACATTAGGATAACCAGGAATATTATGAAATGAAAGTTGCTTGTACCTTTCTTCATGAGGAGGTCCTCCTTGAGATGAGGTATTAATTTCAGAAGTAGAGGCATTTTTATTTGATGTTGTAGCTCCTTCTACACCAGGATGAATAGGCCTTGTTGTTTGTCTAAGAAAATAGCCTTCTTCTTCATTTACAAAGTAGCAACCTCCAATTCTGCCTTCTCAAGTTCTTTAGCTAGGATCTCCTTTTCAACTCTAGCTCTTTCAAGATCGATGTCCATTTTAGACATCTGATTTGTTGGGCCTTTGAGATTCTTGGGCTCATTTATTGTAACCCCTGCCATTTCTTTCTTTCCTTTATCTTTAGGGCCTTGTTGATCAAGTATATGATGAATGACAGGCTCCTTTTCAAATCTCTCAAGCTTTGCAACATAATTGATAGCCTCCTATTTTTGTACTTTCATCTTCAACTTCTCAATTTTGATTATCTTTTGCCTTTTCTCATCTTCCTTTTATTTATTTCTCTATTGTGTGAGGGTCATTGCCTTTTTGAGACGTCTTGTCCATTCTTCTTCCTCATCATCAACATCTTCTGTATCAGGAAGGGTGATGTCAGAATCTCTTTCCTCTCTTTCACTAGGAGAGTTATAATCTTCATTTGTACCAAGTCCCACATCTGCAGCCCCCTCATACTCGAATGCATTTCCTTCTTGGCTATGTTGGGTTGGTATTTCTTCTCTAATTTCATCCTCATGTCTTTCATTTTGAGGAGTTCTTCTATTACCTTTTCCTTTTCTCATTTTCTCAGCTCTAGATGTAGTTGGGAATTCATCTCCCAACCACTCCTCATGATTTTTCTTTGACTGTGATCTTGTACTTCTATGAATCATATTAGAAAGTGTGTGACAAAATGATTTTTTAATACTCAACACTACTACAGAGAATAATTCAGAGTCACCACCCACCACTGTTGGGATCACAACACTAACAAATATGAATAGCCTTCAAATAGAGAACTCACAAGATCAAACAATGAGAAAGGTGAATCTTGAATAACTCTATGCTTCCAATGATCAAGTTAATAGCTAGTTAAGAAAATTTTACTGCATAGTCCCCAATAGAGTCACCATCTTGTTGGTGACTCAGATGGGTCAAATGATATAAATAGTAGAATACTAGAGATTTCTTGAAAGGTTTAGCAAGACTTTTACTTATTTGTCCCTAGTAGAGTTGCCACCTTTTTTGGTGTTTAAAACTATTATGCTACAAAAAAAGAAACCAATATATCTTAAGAATGGTTTTAGGAGTGGTTAACTCGAAGTATGAAAGCTTTGTAAGATAATTGGACCAACTATAGTATCAAAACTACCCTCTACACTTCTGGCTCTGCAAAACCAAGGCGAGTGCACCTAATCCAGACTAAACTCAATTCTTTACAACACCTTCTACTTCTAGATTTTAACAAGAGATGAATTGTAAGTACTAAATTCCAACCTGACATTCATTGAATCCCCACTGCCATTGGTGGAATAAGAAGAACAAAAACTAAAAAGTAAATAATTTGGTAATGAGTTTGATTAAATTTTAGGGATAGAATATAGCCAAACCATTTAAATATGTATCTCAATAGAAATACTAATTCTATATAAGTGCCTTATCCATAGGGCTAGATCCTAAATACAATACTAAAGTTTAAACACCTTATTGGCAAAGATTTAAAGCCATAAACATAAGAACTCTCAGATGACACAATATAAGATCCTTAAGTAGATATCCAGGTAGAATCAATGTAATATCCAAATTGTTTTAATTTTATCCAAGATCAAAGACTTGTGGAATACACATATGTATAAGCTGAACTTATACAGTAAGCCATTAAACTTACAACTCAATAGATAACACAAAGGAGAGACTCAAATCTGAAACAACTTATATTAAGTATGATGAAAATAGTTCCCGATTCAGTATGAAAAGAAAATATGCAATATAACAATATGCAAAATATCAAAGAAATTTCAATCCTATCCTAATATAATCTGAAATACATTTTCTATATTCTAGAATAGAAACAAGTATAAGCCTAATGCCTTCTACTTTCCCAATTCTCCAACCCTTTCTAAATGGTCTTGAATATTCTTTTATAGGAACAAGAATGCTACAACCTTCAGACCATTTAGGGTTAAGGTGTGTAACCAATAATGTCAAGAATTAATTATGTTGTCAAGTTGAAACCCTATCTCTTCTCTTCAATCTCTGCAATCCGATCTGTAATCAATTGTCCCTAATCCATGGATGTGAGCGTAGTACCCTATGGTGCAAAAATTCAAAGACATGACTATGAAAGTAGCTCACATAAATACAGAAAATATCAGGCGGCTTTATATGCACTTATCCTCTAATTATAAAACTCTATCTATCAAGTCTTCTCTTTAATGCATCTTAGTATATCAGATTTGTATCCTCTAGTCTTCAAAAATTGTGCAGAGTTGATCCATAAGATCAGATTGGGTCATTAATGCCTCTAAGATAAAAAATCTGAGTCCATTGCCATGAAAACCCATTGAGAAACATTTAAATATTTTAAATTATGTTATAACGACTACAGGTGGTGTGGAACCAAGAATCAATGACTGAGATTCAAACTTTATTGGTCTTTAAAACATCACTGTAGATATCCTTTAAGTTACCCAAGCCTGTAATCAGATTTGCCACGCGTCATGCAGGTGCAATCCCTTAAAGAATAAATGTCGAGAAACTTTGGATTAAGTCTTTATGCATACCACACAATCCTCTCAAACTTATTCTCCCTTCATCTTTTCCTTACTCCATCCCCATGATCATAGGAGGATAGGTGTCGATCGGGCATAATGCCTTAATGGATAGCTTTTGATCACTTTTCCTTTAATCAATTACATGGGTTGTCCGATCATAATCAACTTAATTGTGCTTTACTTTGGTCAAAAATCAGCAATGTTGGTCCCACTGATATCCATATGGAACTTTACTTGGTCTTGAGAAATCCCTTTGGCCATCTAACCTGTGCTGACTGAGCAATCCACTTGTCAATCAAGTGTACTGCCTTAAAGGCTAGATTGACTGTACCTTTTTATTCAGGATTTATGCCATCCTTTGGATTAAATAAAACATGATTGATATTTACCTTTATCTCTATCCTCAGCTTGGCCCACCATGGACATGCATCATTCAGGCTTAATGTCTTATAGATTAGATCATGCACATCTCATCACTAAGCCTTTATGCCCACTGCATGATCTAACTAGACTTTCCTATACTTTAATTCATCCTCATATTTGGATTTTAACTAGTCTTTAACCTATACTTTCACTTTGGTCAGAATATATCTTCTTTTCTCTAAGTCTCCAAATGATTTTCTCAACTTTAAGTTTATTCTGAGATTATATCTCAGCCACTAGATGAGAACCCTGTCAAAAAATGATCAACGGCTTGCGATAAATCTTGAGATCAATCTATACTTGACCAATTCATTCTGAGAACATGTGCATGCCAGATGATCAAAACAAGAGCAATGATCCTTGCCAGATCTCTAAAATATTTGAAGACTTTGACTTTATCAGGAGATTACATGCAAGCCACAGATCTTAATCTTAATCAATGGCTCATATTTAACCCATGCTAACTTAACTCTTAACTTTAACTTGAATCAAGTCATCTGTAGATTATGAAACTAACTAAAATCTCAGAGTCACTAAATATATTCATTAACTCTAGGTTAATCATGAGATCACTCACTAGCCATAAGATGAACACATGAAAAGAACTTGATCGATGACCTGTGTTGAATCTCGAGACTTTCCATGATATCAGAAAGATATTGTCAGATCTAGTGCCAAAAACAAGATTAGAAAAATTCTATGACAAGATTAATGGTGCATGTGTAATCTCTAAAGGAAATATAATATTTGGTTTCAGTCAGGAGATTGCACGATAAAAGGCATGGTAAAAGCGCACATGACATAAAATACTTTAAGTGGCTCTGAAATGTAACAAGGAAATGGAACAAGTTTGAGGCTTTAAGTTTTTTTAGCCAAGATTTTAACCTAGCAAGACTTAGTTCTTTCGGCCAGAGGCCAAAATAATTGCGGAGATAAGGAGAGAAAATAGGGAACCATGAAATTTTAGCTTGGGCTAATAGTAGGTGAACTCACCAATTATGTATGGGAATAGGCATAATGTTAAGTGGAGCCAAGTAGTGTTGGAATTGGTCCCAATCACAAAATTATCAATCCTTCTATCCCTCAACCCTCAATAGGCTAACTCTAGGATCCTTCTTTCTAAAGACCCTTTAGGGAATTTATCTTGTTCTTCTTTAAGTTTATTCAACTCCCTTCTATATACTAGAATGTGGGTAAGTTCAAGGAACTCACCCCTTCTTGGCAATTATCTAAGTACTCACTTGAACCTTTCTATTGAGAAAGATCTAATATTCTCTAGATTTCTATTTGAATCCCTCCTTCTAGAGCCACTTCTGTTGAGAGTTATTTTTACACAAGTCAATTGCTATGAATTTGAGACCCAAATTCCCCTCTTGAAAGAATAGCAAATTTATTCCCAAGGTTCTCTATGGTCATGGTACAACCGCTTGGAAAGCTCTGTTAAAGATAAATGTGAATGTTCACAAGGAGGCTTTGTTGGCATGATTCAAACTCAAACTGCAAAACAAACTTTAACACTTTTTTGTAATTTTTTCAATTGTCAACATATGCAATTTCCTAAAGATGCAAATTATGCTAATTTAACATGAATCCTATACTTAATCAATTTACCAGAAATATCAAAGATATGAGTAACAAGAATTATAAGAAATTTTTTTGGAAATGAAATCTCGTAGATATAAACCATTGTTTGAATCACGCTTGCAAATTAAATGATGAAAAGATAGAAACCCACAAAACATGAATCAAATAAACACACAATTCCATGTTCAACAGATGCAATCTTTTAAAGAAAATTTAACTAGGTGCAATATTTTCCAATATCTATCAAATTGTGAAGCCAATAGATGCACACATACAAGAGAAAAATTTATCTTTAACCCATTAGAACAAATATTTCCAGCCATTAATCATAGCAAGATGAAACAATAACAGTAAACTCCAAAGTAATTAATCATAGATACATTCACATTAAAACACAGTTGGCTCTCTAAAATAAATGAACAAGCATGTGCATATTCATCAATTTCATATAGATAGTAGAAGAATCACACCATGAACAAAGCACAACAACATATAACTTTAGTGCATAAAATATCTGACCGTAATTAGATCTCTGTAATAAAATATATAGTGCTTCAACTTAGAAAATTAGAAACCCATAACTAGGGTTCTATCAACAAAAAATATTCTACTATGAAATAAATAGTGGAATACCGGAGATTCCTTGAAAGGTTTAGCAAGACTTTTACTTCTTTTTCCCCACTAGAGTTGCCATCTTGTTGGTGTTTAAAACTGTTACGCTAAAAAAAAGAAACCAATATATCTTAAGACTAATGTTAGGAGTGGTTAGCTCCAAGTATGATAGCTCTGTAAGATAATTGGACCAACTATAGGGTCAAGACTACCCTCTACACTTCTGGCTATGCAAAACCAAGGTAGGTGCACCTAGTCCAAACTAAACTCAATTCTTTACAACACCTTCTACTTCTGGATTTGAACAAAAGATGAATGATAAGTAAGTACTAAATTCTAACCTAGCATTTATTGACTCTCCACTACCATTGGTGGAATAAGAAGAACAACAATTGAAAAGTAAAGAATTTGGTAATGAGTTTGATTAAATTTTAGGGACAGAATATAGCCAAACCATTTAGATATGTATCTCAACAGAAATACTAATTCTAGATCAATTCCTTATCCATTGGGCTATATCTTAAATACAATATTGAAGCTGAAACACCTTATTGTCAAAGATTCAAAGCTATAAACATAAGAACTCTCAGATCATACAATACAAGATCCTTAAGTAGATATCCAAGTAGAATCAATGTAATATCCAAAGCGTTTTAATTTGATCCAAGTTCAAAGACTTGTGGAATACAAATATGTATAAGTTGAACTTATACAGTAAGCCATAAAACTTACAACTCAATAGATAACACAAAGGAGAGACTCAAATATGAAACATCTTATATTAAGTATGATGAAACTAGTTCTTGAATCACTATGACAAGGCAATATGCAATATGACAATATGAAAAAGATCAAAGAGCTTTCAATCCTATCTTAATACAATCTAAAATACATCTTCTATATTCTAGACTAGAAACAAGTATAAGTCTAATGCCTTCTACTTTCCCAATTTTCCATCCCTTTCTAAATGGTCTTGAATATTATTTTATAGGAACAAGAATTCTACAAGCTTCAGACCATTTACAGTTAGGGTTTACCAACAATCATGTTAAGCATTAATTCTATTGTCAAGTTAAAACCCTATCTCTTCTCTTTAATCTATGCAATCTGATCTGTAATCAATTTTCCCTAATTAATGGATGTGAGCACAGTACCCTGTGGTACAAAAATTCAAAGACATGACTATGAAAGTAGCTCACATAAATGCAGAAAAGATCAGGTGGCTTTTTATGCACTTATCCTCTGATTATAAAACTCTATCTATCAAGTTTGTTCTTTAATGCATCTTAGTATATCAGATTTGTATCCTCTAGTCTTCAACAGTTGTGCAGAGTTGATCTGTAAGATCAGATTGGGTCATTAATGCCTCTAATATCAAAAATCTGAGTCCATCACCATGAAAACCCACTGAGAAACATTTAAATCTTTTAAATTATTTTATAATGGCTACAGGTGGTGTGGAACCAAGCATCCATGACTGAGATTCAAACTTTATTGGTCTTTAAAACACCACTGTAAATATCCTTTAAGTTACTCAGGCCTGTGATCAGATCCATCACACGTTGTGCAGGCATAATCCCTTAAAGACTAGATGTCGAGCAACTTTGGATTAAGTCTTTATGCATACCACATGATCCTCTCAAAATTATTCACCCTTCATCTTTTCCTTACTCCAGCCCCACAATCATAGGAGGATATGTGTTGATTAGGTGTAATGCCTTAATGGATAGATTTTGATCACTTTTCCTTTAATCAATTACATGAGTCATCTGATCAGAATCAACTTAATTGTGCTTTACTTTGGTTAAAACTTAGCAATGTTGGTCCCACTGATATCCACATGGCACTTTACTTGGTCTTGAGAAATCTTGTTGGCCATTTGACCTATGCTGACTGAGCAATCCACTTGTCAATCAAGTGTAATGCCTTAAAGTTTAGATTGACTGCACCTTTTGATTAAGGATTTACGTCGTCCTTTGGATTAAATAAAACATGATCGATATTTACCTTTATCTCTTTCCTTAGCTTGGCCCTCCATGGACATGCGTCATTCAGGCTTAATGGATTATAGATTAGATCATGCACATCTCATCACTAAGCCTTTATGCCCACCGCACAATCTAACCAGACTTGCCTATACTTTAATTCATCCTCATCTTTAGCTTTTAACTAGTCTTTAACCTATACTTTAACTCTGGTCAGAAGATATCTTCTTGTCTCTAAGTCTCCAAATGATTTTCTCAACTTTAAGTTTATTTTGAGATTATACGCCAACCACTAGATGAGAACCCTGTCAAAAAATGATCAACGGCTTGCGATAAATCTTAAGATCAATCTATACTTGACCAATTAATTTTGAGATCACGTGCATGCCACATGATCAAAACAAGATCAAATGATCCTTGCCATATCTCTGAAATATTTCAAGACTTTGACTTTATCAAGAGATTACACACAAGCCACGAATCTAAATCTTAATCAATGACTCAGATTTAATCCATGCTAACTTAACTCTTAACTTTAACTTGAATCAATTCATTTGGAGATTGCACAACTAACTGAAATCTTAGAGTCGCTGAACATATTCATTAACTCCAGGTTAATCATGAGATCATGTGCCAGCCATAAGATGAACACATGAAAAGAGCTTGATCGACTACCCACGCTAAATCTTGAGACTTTCCATGACATGAGAAAGATATTATGAGATCTAGCACCAAATACAAGATTAGAACAATGCTATGACAAGATCAATGGCGCATGTGTAATCTTTAAAGGAAATGGAATATTCAGTTTCATTCGGGGATTGCATGATAAAAGGCATGGTAAACGTGCACATGACTTAAAAGACTTTAAGTGGCTCTGAAAAGTAACAAGGAAATAGAACAAGTTTGAGGGTTAAGGTTTTTTAGCCAAGATTTTAACCTAGAAAGACTTAGTGCTTTCAGCCAGAGGCCAAAATAATTATAGAGATAAGGAGAGAAAATAGGGAACCATGAAATTTTAGCTTGGGCTAATATTAGGTGAACTCACCAAGCATAGATGGGAATAGGCATAATGTTAAGTGGAGCCAAGTAGTGTTGGAATTGGTCACAATCACAAAATTATCAATCCTTCTAGCCCTCAACCCTCAATAGGATAACTCCAGAATCCTTCTTTCTAAAGACCCTTTAGGGCATTCATCTTGTTCTTCTTTAAGTTTATTCAACTCCCTTCTATATACTAGAATGTGGGTAAGTTCAAGGAACTCACCCCTTCTTGGCGATTATCTAAGTACTCACTTGAACCTCTCTGGTGAGAAAGATCTAATATTCTCCAAATTTCTATTTGAATCCCTCCTTCTAGAACCACTTCTATTGAGGGTTATTTTTACACAAGTCAATTGCTAGGAATTTGAGACACACATTCCCCTCTTGAAAGAATGGCGAAGTTATTCCCAAGGTTCTTTGTGGTCGTGGTACAATCTCTTGGAAAGCTCTGTTAAAGATAAATGTGAATGCTCAAAAGGAGGCTTTGTTTGGCATGATTCAAACTCGAACTACAAAACAAACTTTAACACTTTTTTGCAATTTTCTCAATTTTCAACATATGCAATTTCCTAATGATGCAAATTATGCTAATTTAACATGAATCCTATACTTAATCAATTTACCAGAAATATCAAAGATATGAGTAACAATAATTATAAGAAAATTTTTTGGAAATGAAATCTAATAGACATAAACCATTGTTTGAATCATGCTTGCAAATTAAATGATGAAAAGATGGAAACCCACAAAACATGAATCATATAAACACACAATTCCATGTTTAGCAGATGCAATCTTTGGAAGAAAATTTACCCAGGTGCAAGATTTTCCAATATTTATCAAATCGTGAAGCCACTAGATGCACACACATGAGAGAAAAATTTATCTTAAACCAATTAGAACAAATATTTCCAACCATTCATCATAGAAAGATGAAATAATAACAGTAAACTCCAAAGTAGTTGATCATAGATACATTCACAGTAAAACACAGTTGGCTCTCTAAAATAAATGAACAAGCATGTGTATATTCGTCAATTTCATATAGATAGTAGAAGAATCACACAATTAATGAAGCACAACAACATATAACTTTATTGCATAAAATATCTGACCCTAATTAGATCTATGTAATGAAATATATGGTGCTTCAACTTAGAAAATTAGAAACCCATAACTAGGGTTCCATCAACAAAAGATATGGTGTAAAAAAACTAAATCTAGAGTTTAACTATCCAAAACTACTCCTAAACTGATTTCTAAAAATATTTCATGGATTCTTATCCATATGTACATTGAATACATGCAAATTTGGACTGGAATTAGCCCTAAAATGGAGTTTGAACTGCACTTCCATCATTTCTTCTTCCTATTTGCACACAGTTGATCTTCTCTTTGACATTCACACCCAAAATGGATGGATCAAACTTCTCTTCTAATGTGTAACTGATCTAAGACCCCTTGAATTGTAAAAAATGACCTCTAGTCTGCTACAATCTACCAATAAAATGATCTTTTGTGAAAAACATGATTGAAAATCGTGTACACGGGAATTTCAAAGTTGCGGACCTCTAAAAAATGTCATACTAAAAAATTACTAAGTCTAGAGATTTTGTGACCTTGGATTTTTTGGGGTTGTGGACCTTCAAAAATGAAGCTTTGAAAATTGGCTAAGTATGGAAAATAATATCCCCAGATTCTTGGGGTTGTGGACCTCCAAAAAATGCAGCACTAAAAATTGGTTAAGTATCAAAAATGACCGAAGCCTACAGAAATGACTAAGTATCAAAATGATAATTAGTTGTCTGGAAGAATATTTTGGTAAGATTTTTGATGTCTCTATGATTTCTCAGACTTCATCAAAATTGGGCAGCTCTATAGATTCTAGATGCCTTTGTCACTTTACTTAGAATGAGGTGACATTTGAAATGAACACTTTTATCTCCTCTGTGTGCTCCCTTATGTAGCTCATGTCCTCTTTAAAATAAAACAATCATTGGAGATCTTCCTATGTATTCACCCTGACTACAATTCTAACAAACTGCTAGACAATGATCTTTGTGGAATATAACTTATGTTTATTATTATCCTCATACAACTCCATGTCTATTCCCTCAAAGAATTTCTCTATCTCCTCTACCCACAACATATAATCCTTTCTCCTCTTCTCAATCTTGTCCAAACTCTCTTGGTAGCTATTTATGGTGACACCGCTGGTAGTGACCCACTCATCAAAATTATCCAACTCTACTCCTTCATAAAACTTTACCAAAATTTGAAAGTGTTGCTTTCTTATGACCTTCAAATCTCTAAGTGCTCATTGTCACTGCTCTATCTTATCATCAATTCCTTTATCTCATTCCATTAGGTCAATGAGATATATTACCTCAATGATGATTATTCTAAAATGCTTCAAAACCATGTGAATAGTCTCAACTCCAAATCTCTCAAACTTAGACTTCCAATTTGTAGCTACTTTTACAAAATTGTTTATAGATTCCACAAGAGTTCTCCTCTAAGTGTTTCTTGTAATGTGGCCTCCAAATAATCTTGGTCAATAGGACCAACTATCTTAGTTGAATATTCCTTCACAGTCATGACCTGTGCTTTGAGACCCCGAATCTATGTTTCATCTTTATCCAAATATTTAAACAATTATTTCAAGCCCAAAGTAGCCAGTGCCTTACCACCTTCATGGGTGATTTCCCCTAAATTAACCTCCTCCATTATATAATCCTATAGAGTTGTCTCTATAATTGTCATCATAAGAGGAGCTATTTCAACCTTGGCCTTCCACCAGCCACTATTATCTTATATAACATATGACATCCTTTGAGCAGTTTGGCTAGACTCCCCCTGTGGAATGTTTGTCCTAATGTAGACATATTGACATCCTCTTCTTCTATGTATGTTCTCCTTTAGGGTTTTATTGCCTTATCCAACTAGTTAGGATTAGTAGAGGTTGTTAAAGGCTAATATGAGGCTATGTTTAATATAGATGTTCCTCCTAAATCTCTTTCATCCTCTTCTTGTTTGTATTTAGATTTTTCAAGAGCCTCTCTTATCTTTGAATTCTCTAGGGCCTCCTTGCCTTCTTCTTCTTCACATTTAGCACTGTGCGTGTGAAAATAGGGTACTTGCAAGATGCATGACAAACACACACTTCAATAGATCCTTATATGGTTAGCGGGTTAAAAAACAAGAAATCTAAAAAATAGTAAACAAATACGCTAATCTAAACCGATCTATTTCCTTCTAGTAGGAAGGAGTATGAGCTTTCTTTCAGGTCATCGCAAGCTCAGTGACTAAACCGATAACCTAAATGAAGGATTTTAAAGCTATGTTTAATGATCTAAAATGATATGTAGACGTAGATTTTTTGTTAATCCAAGCTAATTATGATTTAGTTTTAAAGCACCAAATTGAATGTTTTTGATAAATTTTGAAACACCAAAATTAAAGTGTGCTCTAAATTAGATTTGCATGCTTGAAAGTAATAACAACAATTAAAGATAAATGATTAATGCTAAGAATGCTAAAACATTAAAAAGTGCATAATAATGATGAAAAAAATAGGATCCTTTGTGAAGGAAAAGAGTTTCTCTTTTATAGAAATCTCTCTCGAATCAACAGTCGAGATTGAAACAAAAGAGAGGCTTAGATTTGATTGAAGAAGCACTATCCATGTGCAAGCGATGTGATTGGTCAAAAGAGTGATTTGACTAAACTGAATGATCAGTTATTTTGGAAACTTCCAAAATCAGTTCTCTGTTAACTGAAATGTTTCAAAAATGATAAACAGTGGAGAATCAGTTAACTGAGTGGAACAGGGTTGTTTCCATTTTGGATAATCAGTTAACTAGATTTCATGATGTCATATGGATTTTTAATAATTTAATTGATTTTTAATAATTTAATTGATTTTGAATGCACATTTTTTTTTTATAATTAATTTAATCCCTTTTTTATTTAATTGACAATTTTGTAATATTATTTAATTAATAAATCAGAATATCAATTAAACAATTAACATAAGATTTATTTTCCAATGTAATGTGATTTTAGGGATTAATTAATTAATCAAGTAAGATGATCGATTAGGACCTAGGGTTTAGGTTAGATCAGTTCAAATGTGATGAATTTTCTATTTGATTTAGGACTTAGGGTTTATCAAGATTAGGGTTTCTTGATTAATTATTGAGATTGGGGGTCTAGGGTTTAGATGACCATTTTTACGTGATTGCATTTACCCCTCTTTGAATTGATGTGTGATCAGCACATTGATTCAAAGACTTGTTAGCAATGAGATCAATAATATTTTTATTTGAAGAGATGAAACCATTCTTTTGAAGAAGAAGACCGACTTCGAGCTTGATTGGACGAAGATTGATCAAAAGATATAAAATAGAATGCTCAATTTGATTTGAAGTGATGAAATTGAACATCTGTTAAGAACTCTAATACCTTTTAATTGGTTTGAATGAATAACCAGATTGATTTGAAGTGATGAAATTGATTACCATTAAGAGGTTTGATTAGCAAGAAAATTGACTTGATTTGAAGCGATGAAGCCAATTTTATCAATGTATCTGGTTTCAATAATGAATAGCCCGTATAAGACCAATATTGTCTGGTTTCAAGTATATTCATCACTGTATAAGACCATTGATTAGGTTTCCTTTGATTTAAGATGATCTCAACTTGATTTGATGCGATGAAGCTGAGATGACCCAAGTGATGGGGTTTTGATTGAGGTTGTGATAACTAGAATGTTGATGTCCTGATCCTACCCCCTCGAGAGAGAAATTAAAATATGGTAAGTGCCCCAGTGATGAGAAGCAATTTGATTGATAACATGATACAAGAAGAAGTTGATCTAATTAGAAAGCGGTCCCAAGTGGTTAGGAAAAAATTTGTACTTGATGAGAGATTGTTTTGACCAAGATTTGACCAAAAGTAATATACATGGATTTATTAGAAGAAAAGGATGACATATTTCCATTGGTTGTGCAAGTGGTCAATTTTAGATTTTGATTTTGAACTTGAAAATGAAATCAGGACAATCAAATTAGTCAAGGGGTGTCATGTTCACCCACAACTGACCACTTGATGAAAGGAAGATTGATCGATAAGAACCTCAGATCCTTCACATTGGTGAGAGATATCGATATTATGTAGATTTCAACAATATGAAAATTCAGATGCAGATTTAAGACTAACATGAATGCAACCTAAGGTGTAGTCACTGAAGCTTTAGCATTGAAAATTTTCATCATTGAGAGTTTTTGGAACATCAGAGTTGTACAATCCTTACTGGTGTCACTGTGACCATAAGAATATGAATATGAATTTCATCGGATAAGATATGGAAAACCAATGTAAGCATCAAGGCACACCAGCCAAGATGACCTGAACATTATTTCCAGTTGATGTTGAAAGAGTACACCAGTATCAAGGAATTCAAAGCCCAAATAACCATGAGTATGATCTTGCAAAACTAGTAGAGCAATAACAGTCAAGTAGATAGTTTTTACCTCACCTTGGTGTACAAGTAAACAAGATCGAGGGATGTGGAGCTTTTCTACCTTAATGCAAGAGCTCTTATCACATACACCCAGTTTATTTGACTTTTTAGGATCATCGGGACCACACTAACAAGCAGTAGACAAAGAAAAGATTAACAAAAATCAATGAAAATAGACAACATACAAATAGAAGTTCATCATACTTCAACCAATTTCAAAGTTTTTGGAGTGTATATGTATGAGGTGTTGAGAAATACCATCATTCTTGTGAGTGTGATGTGTTTTATTGTTATCGATCTATTGTTTACATTTGCAATATCCAATGTGTGTTAAGAAACATAGATGTGTCTAAAGATAGTGTTAAGAAACACTGTTGATTAGGGTGTTGAAAAATACTTGTTTGTGTCAGTAGCGAGTTGTCCTTCAAAAATGATAAGATTACTTACTCTAGTGTAATCCAAAGATGTGATCAAATTTGGGGACCCATGCCCCTAGTAGAAACTGGTGATAACTGACTTGACTCATACTGCGAGGACAAAGCTGATATGATTGCCCCTAGGTTATGACTCTGGATCAGTTTCAAGCGAGGAGGGTTCTCAGAAGAACCAAAATGTCACGGAAGTAACTAAAAGGTATGTACAAACTGAAGCAAAGGATTTCCAAGACTAAGCATTGATATATGGAGTGTTGAGTACAAGAGTCGCATGTTTACCAGGTTTTCACCTACTTGGCAAAGACTCTACTAGCAGAAATTGACTTGATTTGAATGATGAAGGCAATTTGGTCAATGTGCCTGGTTTCAAAAATGAAAGACTCATCTAAGACTGATCTGTCTAGTTTCCAGTGTATCCATCACTGTATAAGACAACTGATTGGGTTGCTTTTGATTTATGATAATCTCAACTTGATTTAATGCAATGAAGCTGAGATGCCCCAAGTGATGGGGTCTTTCTTGATGATGTGATCATTGAAAACCTGGTAAGCATGTCTATGTCGCCATCCTTTTTTTTTTTCTTGTTTTTTAATTTTTTTGTATTTTTTTTTATTGATGCATCAAGACATAAATTGCTAGGTTTTCACCAAGATGATAATTTTTTTTAGCGATTTTTTTAATTTTTAGATTTTTTCTGTCTTTCAGAGATTACTCTTGTCTCAAGCAAGATCACATTGGTTTTCCCCCAATGTCTAGCAAGGTGTAGATCAGTACAAATGGATTAGAAAGTTGATGGATGAGGAAAATAGACATTTGTGGATGAAGAGGGTGAATGTAACCCTCAAAGGTAGTCTCCTCAAGATTACCCAAGATAGAGAGAAAATAATATAGCAATGTAGGCTCGTGGAGTGGTGTTGGAAAGCATATAGGATAATTCCCTGATGTCATGAAAAGCATGTGGTCCAAAAGAATGGACATGTCAAGAAGTTTTTGAGAAACTATTTTATATTTTTTCATTCTACATTTTGATCAAGACCAAGGGGTCAATAGGATAGGATAGTGATGGGATAGCATGATCGGGATACTGGGTGATGGAGGTATAAGTAGATGTTTTGGATTATAGGAGGAATGCTTAGAGATATGAAGGATGGGCTTGAGATAAGAAAGATCATGATAGGGTAGCATGGATGAGAGCAAGTGAATAGGCTGATAGAAAGGATAATGAATGTCAGGATACATGATGTTCATGGATTGGCTCAACCTTGTCAAGATCACCAAAAGGAACATGGATGCTCATGGGCTTGATGGATGTAATATATGATAGATAAGATAACACGAAAGGAACTTTCCCTCAAGTGAAGAGTGAAAGTAGGAGGAATTATACATGATGCCTGTTTGCCAAGTTTCCATCATGGTGCTTATCCAAGGTGCCACAAGAAGTGGTTTTCACCATAGGATAGATTGATTTATATTTACTTTTGCTACCAAGGTGCCTATTTACCAAGTTTTCACCAAGGCACTTTTTATTTATTTTTATTTTTTTTGTACTTTTGATTTTATGGAGGAACTTAAGCTTCTTTCTCTTTAGATAGTGCTCCTTTGAAAGATATGCTATGATGGGCCAAGTCCACTGAAAGTATGCTCAAAGATGCTAATAGAGTGATGGTAGAGAAGAATGATATGGAGGATAATGGAGATGGTAGCCAAGGATTTATGTGATGGATTGGATAAGAGGGATGGAAGGATATGAGATGGATGGGTAAGAGGTAGGTGCAGGATATTGGATAGGGTATTGAAGGGTTTGCATAGAGGTAGATGGAAAAGGTGATAAGATCAACATTGACACACCCCTTGAAGGGTAGTGGATGAATGGAGGAAAAGTGAATGGAATAGCTTGAGGTTTTGATGTATGAGTGGAGATGGATTTTGGTACACGAGGACCCAAGATGCATGGAGAAGGGGATGAAGTATTCAAGGTAATGGATTTTGGGACATGAGGACCCAAAATAGATTTAGAAGATGGGAGATGTTTAGATGGAGATGAAGTGGAAGACTTTGGAAGTTTGGATGTCAATTCTGACTTCCTTTTTGTTCAAGTCTTTTAAGAGAGACTTGAGAATCCACATAACTTTAGATTTTCTTTTTATATCCAATTCCTTTGGAAGATACTTGAGAATCCACATAGCTTTTGATTTTATTTTTGTATCCAAGTCCTTTAGAAGAGACTTGGGAATGCACATGGATTTTGATTTTCCTCTATTTTTGGATGATTTAGAAAACAATTATTCCATGATGGATTTAGGAACCCATATTTTCTTTGAATTTATTCTTTGCTTTGATTTAGAACGCAATTCTTCCATGATGGATTTAGGAACCCATATTTGCTTTGGTTTTATTCTTTTCTCAGTGGACCTTTGTGGTCTCTTGAATATTTCCTTTTTTGTTGTAGTCACATGTTGATTAGATTGGACAAAGTGATCTTCATATGAAAGTGTATTCTTGTATTTCTAATTTTTTTGTTGTACATCCAAATTGCTTCCAAAAGACTTGGGAACTGTGGATGAATAAGGCTGATATAGATGGTTCATACGGATTGGTTGATAGGGAGAGTTCAAGGATGCATGTCTTTGTTGATCTTGATAGGGGATAAGGTAATTGGATGACAAGCTAGTAGTGACAGGCATGTTGGATGGAGGGATATAAGGACCCAATATAGATGAAAGGTTTGACAGTTTTAGCTTTGGGATATAGGGACCAAGGATGGATTTGGAGGATGGAGAAGGATGATTTTTATGTTTGAATGGAGGGAGATAAGGTGTGGAAGGGATATCAAAATATTTAGAGTGAGCTGCATTACCAAGGATCTCATCATTTGAACTCATCTTTATATCCTTAGGCTCAAGAGTGGCTTTGATAGGAGCAATTTTGATAGGAGCAACTAAAGCTCGAGGGGATTTATTGTTATGCAAGGGATTAAGAGGAATGATGGTTTCTTGATATGGAAGAATATGACAAGGAGATGATGGGATGCTCTGATCTTGACAAGGATCTTTAAATGGTTTACAAAAGGTACCTTTCTCTTGATTTTCAATAGGTTGATTAGAGATGGTGGAATGGATATATTCCTAGAAGAAATCGAAGGGGATGAGAGGATCATCATGAGACTCTTGAGATGTATGAATTTGGTCAGCTATTGGGTAAGGATGGATGGTATCTTGATCTTGATCATTACTGATATTGGTTTCTTCACAATTTGGACTTCCCACTTGACATGGAGCCACTTCTAAGGACGAGTTAGGAGTTTTGATCTACATATGGGATTCTTGACATGTTGATGGACAATCATTTGGAATAGGCATGATAAGCATTGAATCACATGGAAGATTTGTGTCGACGATGGTTGAAGCCTAAGAAAGACTTGCAGTCATATGTTGATTAGCTTCGATATCTTTTAGAGGTAGTCCCTGAGTGAGGGTAGACATAGTCATCATTAGGCTCATTTATTGATAGATATGGTGAAGCTTTAGGAGATGGAGGAATGGTGGAAGAATCAGATGTGATATGGGAACCATTTCTAAACATGGATTCCTGATATTGATCATGCTTGAGATCATTATCTTTACTAGATGATTCATTAGGATTTTCCACATCGATTAGGCCATCATCTATGAGATCTTGGATTTTATGTTTCAACTCCATGGAAGATGAACTTTTATGGTCATTGTGTTGATGTTATGCATAATAGGTACTCAAGAATCTCAATCCACATGATGTGGCTTGAGCTAATGTGATGAGGTCATTCTCAAGAAGTTCTTCCAACACTGATTCATAAGATTGTCCCAAAGGAGTGAAATCCCTCTTGTGTTTAACCCAAGGTTTTTCTTTCATGAGGTTACTAATACCTTTGGAGGTAGACTTTGTGTTGTTTTCAGTAGCTTTTAGGGCTTTGGAGTCACTCACTTGATCATGATCAAATAGAAAAGGATAGAATGAGCTTGATGAGGATTTGTTGGATTGTGTATCCTTTTCCCCCTTTAATTCCAGGATTTAAGATTTCAAAGATTCAAGCTGTTTTGATAAATCTGCCATAAGAATCTCTTCTTTCATGTTGTTAGGACCATAAGGTTTAACCTATTTTCTTCTAGACATTGTAGGATTGTTTTGATGTGCTTTCTTGGAAGATTGAAGAGGAAGTATGATGAATCAATTGATTGCCTGACAGGTGCTGAAGTGATATCTAAAGTGTTGTCTAAGTCCAAGACCAAAGAGACCAAGTGATAAAATTCCAACTGAGGAGGAGATAGCAAAGACTCTGATCTTGAGTCAAGGTTAATGAGCCTACTCTCACAACCTAGAATAAGGACAATGCAGACAAAGACTGATAAGATTTGAGCAAAGGACTAGTCAATTGGACAAGCGTAACAACCTCAAATTTCAAGACAGTGATAGGTTGGACTTACAACAGATAATAGTGGAATATAAACTAGTAGAAGCATAATGACAGTGTAGACCTCATAACAGACTAAACATAGTAGGATAGACTGATGAAAAGACAAATTTTTGACAAGTTTTCAAGAGACTGTTGAAGTTCCAGATGAGATATGACAGACAAGTAACTAAAGTGTATAGTTTTCCAGATTGTTTGATTGGTTTATTTGTTGTTGTTGTCTTTTTTTTAGTGAAAAATCATACCAAACACATCAAGAAGCCTTTAACTATTCAAGCACATCAAGCAAACCCTATTCCTAGGTGGCAAGAAATGGACAATACTTGTTTGAATCCTCTTACAATAAAATACTCATTCAAGTTGGACAGTTAGAAGCTTGGCAGCACTGACTCCCCTTCATGACACACTTCTCAGACCTACCAAGATTCAAATTACTCAAGCTCTAAGGATTCTGATAAATTTATTGTCTCAACAAGAGGGGTACATGAGAGTTTTCTTAGGCATGCACGTCTCATAATGCTCGTATCAACAAGTAGAAAATGATTTTGGTAACTATCTAAAAAGGGTTTTAGTAAGGGTCTTCATTTAAGCGTATCCCAAGAGTGATTCAAGTTGCTAACCCCACAAAGCACCTTACCACAAGTAGTTCACGATACTTGATTGAGACCTAGAGGCCTTGATTTATGTTAGGTGATAGCCGAGTATAAGCTCAAATGTCACTTATCTTCTGAGGCTTTGGTCTCAAGGAATTGTTTTTATTATAGTGAGTCAAAGAAGCTTGGTGTTAGCTTGTTCTCACTTGCATCATTCTCCAAGGGTGAGTACTTTTTCCCACTTGGATAGGCCCTCTAAAGTTGTAGATCTCAAACGGTGAATGACAATAATGTTTCTAGATTTATAATCGTAACACATAAATAGAGGTTACTAAAATGTAACTTAAGAAAAGATGTCACATTTGAAATAAGTGGATGTTTGTGTGATGTTTAGGGAAGATAAGATGTTCCTTTCAACCTCAAATGCACAAATGAAAGATCCAAATTGATCAACCCAAAAAGGATCAATGCACAAATGAATCAATCATTTGGAAATGAGAGCAAGGAGGAAAGATCTTAAATTCCCATTTTAGAAAGGAATGTATATGATAGTTCTAGGAATTGAAATGGATGAGATGACGTACCAACCTTACAAAATAGCAGATCAAAGATTTCTATTTTCTGAGATCTGTAGACTATTTTTGGAGATGCTGACAGTTGATACCGAACCGAAACACAGAGATGGACAAAACCCAAAAATATTTTTCCGATCTAATGTCATCTTATGAAAAAGGTCAACCTTGTACCACTTTTTCCAACTCAATCTTCTCAACTCTGGAAGTGTCCCTATTCGCACAGTCTGAAAGAAATCTGAAAAGGGTATCCAGCTCTGGTCTCAAATCTACAGTCCTAAACTTGTACCTACAAGAAAAAAAGGTTTTTTTTGTTTTTTTTTGTGGGGGATGGGTTTTCCTTGGTCAAACCCTAGTTTTGGAATTAACCTTATAATATAATTCAAATTGCAGAGATAAACACATAAATTCACCTTGCTTATATGGAAGCCCTTGTGGCGGATTCGAATCCATGAATCCACAAGTATGTATGCATAAAATGGATCTACAATGTAGAATTTATCATGTAGGATGTCTTCAATCAATCATTTTTTAGATCTCCAACACCAAGTCTTGAATGTGTTCTTGAATTTGGAAGAGGCTTGGAAGAAGGTGGATGGAGAGATCACCAAAAGGGCACTATGTAGCTTGAATCCTTCAATGGCCTCCAATGGATCTCCTTCATGAAAATTGATGCTTGAATGCTTGAGAATGGATGGATTCTTTCTTGAAAGCTTTCTCCTTATCTTGCTTGAATTGCACTTGAAAATCCTTCTCAATTGCGTAATGATGCTTAGAGAAAAGGAGAGGAGAAAGCTCCCTTTTATATGAAACTAGGGCAAAATATTCTAAGGATGCCTAAATAGGATAATTAAATCACCATTTAAGCCTTTTCCCCTAGGAGAGGACCTATGTTAAATATAATTTAGGAATCGGTGCTTCGGAACCTGAAACAGCCGACCTGAAAGCAGGAAACAACTTTTGCAAAACCAACATTCAGAAACTGAAAGTTCCAGGGATTTGGACCCTGGGACAAGGTCAAGGTTGACCCTATCCTAGGTCAAGGCCAAGGTCAAGCCTTTCCTAGGTCAGGGTTGAGGTCAACCCTATCCTAGGTTAGGGTTGAGGTTTACCCTATCCTAGGAGGTCGACCCTATCCCTAAATCCCAGAAACATAGGTCTGTATCCCAAAATGCAGAAATCGGGTTAGAAAATGGTGGACAGAAAGGCAGAACAGGGGGGAAGCCATGTCAAGATTGAAACCTAGTCAAGGTGCTTGTCATGACCCCAAACCACTTACTCAAAAGGCTAAACAAGTCTAAAGTGGAAGTGCTTCCATTTTCTGACTATACATTTAGCCCCCACTTTAGCAAGAGTAAGAGTTCAACATAAACTCTTGGTAAAGGAGAATATAAAAAAAGACAGTCTTATTGGAATCAAAAGCGATAAAGAAAACAAAAATCCCCCAAGAGACTTAATTCTTTATCAACCCTAAGATCACGATAAGAGACACATCACTTAGTTAAGGAGAAAAAGAGAGAGAGGAGTGGTTAACTCGCCTAGTAAGATGTGTGTATCTCACTGTGAACCACAAAAGGATAGGATGGCCTACCAAGAAAGTACTTGATAGTCACCCCATAAAGTTGTGCACCTTTTGGCAGCTTTGTGCATGTATGTAGTGCATCTTTTGATGGCTTTTATGAAGTACCCATGGATCCATATTCTTATATCACCATGGAATACATTTGTAAAATGCATATCTCTTCAGGATTTAGCAACTTATGTGTGTTACCTTCTGAGGATTTATCATATTGAATTGTAATTGAATGCGAATCTCTTCAGGATTTAGAAACTTATGTGTGTTACCCTCAGAGGATTTAGCATGCTGCAAAACAAAATGTTAGAACAAAAATGCATAATATAAAATGAGGGAGGCCGTGTATATGCCCCCTCCTTAATATGGAAAAGTACATACTA
>MU227345.1:4622410-4636876 GCA_018584345.1 Thuja plicata
AAGGATAAATCCTTCTTCAACATCAAGACAATATCCATAGACAACACCCAGTCCAAGCCAAGAAGGTCACAGCTCCTATGAGGCCATGGAAGGGACGAATGCAAAGAGATATCATGCAAGAAGTGAAAAAGTAACCCCTATGAGGGATAGCACATGATTCAGTTTCCAAGGTGAGAGATTTATCAACCATTGAGACCCAATGTCAAACAACAAAATAAGTTATAATCAAGGACATAGATCCTCAATGCAAACCATAATTTTCATGTATGATTGGATATCACATAATAGATAAATACTACTTAACCAAGGGAAAAGTGGATCCCAGAAAGATAGAAAAGAAGGAGATGGCATCCTTTCCCCCCAAGTGTAGGGACAAGGATGAAAGGGGACCTTTTATATCACTCACAATACTATGCAAGACAAAGAGCCCCCAAATATTAGGCTAGCATTGTTTACAGAATATGGAGTTCCATAATAGGAACATAAATGTTATGTAGAGAAAATAGGATTGAAATACAACTCATTACCACATGTTATATAAATAATTTTACTATCAATGAGCTGCCTAATCTTATAATGTAAATCTTGACATTCATTAGTAGAGTGATCATGAAGTCTATGATAGAAACAAAAAGGAAGAGTCTTCAAGTGTGGGCTATGTTTCTTTTTGAATTTAGGTCTAGTAATCATCTTAGCATGAAGGAGTTTAGGAAAAATAACTTCTTGGTTAAATTCCTTCATAGGCTCATTATGTTTTGAAGTGTTATTTGAGATTTTGTTAACATTGATTTGTTGTTGAGGATTAAATCCCAATCCATAAGAATTATCATGCCCCCCATTCTGTAAGGGCATTTGAATTCCTTGTTTATGCTTACCACATCCTTGACCATGGAATCCTTGTTTAACTAGTAAATGATAACCAGGACCATAACAAGAAGCCATATCTAAAGGGGTTAATGGAACTTTAGTAGTTGCTATGTTATCATTAGTAGGTTTGACATGTTCATAGTGGGTAGAAGTAGTGACAAAGTTATTATGAAGGGTATTAGAAGTAGACGCAAAGACTCATTGTTCAGACTCTCTTTGGTGCTTCATAAAATAAAGATCAGAAACCTTATACTCTCCAATAAAGGTGGGATTAAAATCCAAGGTTCCCCAATCATCTCCAGGAAGAGAATTAGAGGAAGAAGGATTACTATTAGGAATAGGATTATTGTGGGTTTGAATGTTCAAACAAGGATTTGGCGCATCATCCGCATGAAGTGTATACACCAAGTTGTTGTGAATAAACTTGACTTTACGGTGAAGGGTGGAAGGAACTACATGCATCTCATGCAACCAAGGTCTACCCAAGAGAAGATTATAATTAAGAGGTCCAGGCATAACATGAAAAGGAGTATTCAGGATAACTGGACCTACTTTGATAGGTAAGGTAATGATTCCCAAAGTTTTCTTAGCAATGTTATCAAAGCCACGTATAGGATTATTATCAGGTTGAATAGTTGAGAGATCAGCTTTAATCTGATTGAGCAAGTCCATGCTACAAATATTAAGCCCGGATCCATTATCAATCAAGGTCCTATGAATGATACTCTTATTGATAGTGACAACTACCATAAGGGAATCATATTGCTTCTAAACTTCTTGAGAAGGTAAATCCTTTTGAGTAAAAACAATGTCAGGAGGACCCGGGGTAACATGCATGCGTTGTAAGAAGGCATTGATGTTCTCTTGATTAGGAGGTGGAGTGGAAAGAGTTACTAGAGATTTTTTCAAGGCTTCATAGTAGGTAGGTGAAGTTTTAAGAAGCTCCCATAAAGAAATCTTGGCAGGGGTATTTTGCAATTGGTTTATCATATCATACTCCATGCTAGGAAGACGGGGTGGAGGAGGAAGAATGAGTTGAGAAGGTGGTAAAGAAGTAGGAACCACCAGATTAGGTTGAGGTTTATTCCTTATATGATAAGTGTGAGCTATCAAATCTTGATCATTGAAAGATTCTTAAGATTCCATAGGTTTACCTTTGATAGTAATGCGAGGACAACCTTTAATAGTCATCAAGGGTTTTGGATAAACCAGGTTAGTTATCTCAGCACTACAAATAGATTCACAAGAAGGAAGAAAAGAAGACATCCTAGGAGGAGATGAGGTAAGATCTTTATGCTCCATAGGGTCATCACTAAGAGGAAGAGCATTAAAGGAATTCATATCATTCTCCATTAATGCCTCATCACTAGAAGAAATCCCAAAGGGAGGTAAAGCATCCAAATCATCTTCTTTCTCTAAAATGTCTACATAAGGGGAGTGTGTTTTAGAAAGAGAATAATTATCATGTATGAATATGTCATCCATTAATAAATCATCCCCTTGTATCAAAGATTCATCATGAGAATGGGATAAATCAATGTCTTTATCCAAGGGTTCATCCCAAAAAGTAGGATCATCCACAATGGATTCATGAGGAAGAGAGTAATCAACATCCAAATCCAAAGGTTCATCCCAAATAGGAGAATTATATTATAAAGTAGGCTCATATAAAAGACATATACTAGGAGAAGAATTAACATCAATCTTCAACTCTTCTCCATAAAGAGAAATATGATGGAGAGAAAGATTAAAGTCATCCTATTGCTCTAATATATCCTTGCAAGGTAATACAAGAGAGGATAAAGAAACATCACACACACTAGATAAAGTCTTTCTAGGTGTAACATCATTCAATGGTAAGGTAAGATGAGGATTTTGTTTAATCCCAAAAGTTATAGAAGGATGTTTGGAAAACACTTGAAACAAATTGTGCAACATGATAATGAATAAATAAATGCATACAAAATAGATTTAAATAAAACCAAATGCATTCAAATGAAATCTATAAGCATGAAAAGTGTAAATTTTTTTGTATTTGGTAAAGAAATTTGTGATTTTTATTTATTTTTGACATATAAATGCAAGAGCATAAAAGAAATCTACTTTTAAATGCATGTAAGATCTAACACAAGATGCAAATCTAACACCAAAAAGAAAGCGTTGTCTATTGCAGCTTCACCAAAATGTAATATATAAAATATGTTACAAAAATGTAATGTAAGAAAAGATGTCGCATTTGAAATAAGTGGATGTTTGTGTGATGTGTAGGGAAGATAAGATGTTCCTTTCAACCTCAAATGCACAAATGAAAGATCCAAATTGATCAACCCAAAAAGGATCAATGCACAAACAAATCAATCATTTGGAAATGAGAGCAAGGAGGAAAGATCTTAAATTCCCGTTTTAGAAAGGAATGGATATGATAGTTCTAGGAATTGAAATGGATGAGATGAAGTACCAACCTTACAAAATGGAAGATCAAAGATTGCTATTTTCTGAGATCTGTAGACTATTTCTGGAGATGCTGACAGTTGATACCGAATTGGAACACAGAGACGAACAAAACCTAGAAATATTTTTCTGATCTGATGTCGTCTTATGAAAAAGGTTGACCCTGTACCACTTTTGCCAACTCGATCTACTCAACTCTGAAAGTGTCCCTATTCACACAGTCTGAAAGAAATCCGAAAAGGGTATCCAGATCTGGTCTCAAATCTACAGTCCCAAACCTGTACCTACAAGAAAAAAAGGTTTTTTTTGGTTTTTGTGGGGAGGGGTTTGCCTTGGTCAAACCCTAGTTTTGGAATTAACCTTATAATATAATTGAAATTATAGAGATAAACAAAGTAAACACATAAATTCGACTTGCTTATATGGAAGCCCTTGTGGCAGATTCAAATCCGTGAATCCACAAGTATGTATGCATCAAATGGATCTAGAATGTAGAATGTAGAATGTATCAAGTAGGATGTCTTCAATCAATTGCTTGTAGATCTCCAACACCAAGTCTTGAATGGGTTCTTGAATTTGGAAGAGGATTGGAAGAAGGTGGATGGAGAGATCACCAAAAGGGCACTATGTAGCTTGAATCCTTCAATGGCCTCCAATGGATCTCCTTCACAAAAATGGATGCTTGAATGCTTGAGAATGGATGGATGCTTGCTTGAAATCTTTCTCCTCAGCTTGCTTGAATTGCACTTGAAAATCCTTCTCAATTGTGTAATGATGCTTAGAGAAATTGAGAGGAGAAAGCTCCCTTTTATATGAAACTAGGGCACAATCTTCTAAGGAGGCCTACATAGGATAATTAAATCACAATTTAAGCCTTTACCCCTAGGAGAGGACCTATGTTAAATATAATTTAGGAATCGATCCTTCAGAACCTGAAACAGCTGACCCGGAAGCGGGAAACAACTTTTACAAAGACCGACATCCAAAAATTGAAAGTTCCCAAGATTTGGACCCTAAGACAGGGTCGAGGTCGACCCTGTCATAGGTTAGGGCCAAGGTCAACCCTATCCTAGGTTAGGGTCATGGTCAACCCTGTCCCTATATCCCAAAAACACAGGTCTGTATCCCAGAATGCATAAATCAGGTCAAAAAATGGTGGATAGAAAGGCAGAACAGGGGGGAAGCCATGTCAAGATCAGGAACCCAGTCAAGGCGCTTGTCATGACCCCAAACCACTTACTCGGAAGGCTAAACAAGTCTAAAATGGAAGTGCTTCCATTTTCCAAATATACACTAATCATCCCAAAAGGGTGAGAGAATAGTTTCCTGACATTATTTCCATCCCTAAAACACCGAATATAAGTTCATTTTAAAAATTATTGCATGTGTGTTCCTATTTTAATAAAATAAAAACAATATGCAAGCACAATGTTTAGTGTTCTATCGATCAAGGCAACCTACAAGATGATTCATTAGTAGTCTATGTTTTAGTCATCTTTTTCAATGTCTTGCACACCACTGTTAGGCTGAAACCAATAAGATAAGCCAGAAAACAATAAAGCCCAAAAATCGTCAATGTTAGAAAATCCATAAAATCAAAAAAATGATTGCATATTTTGAAAATAGACAAAAACTCACACACTTTAAAAACAATTCACCTAAAAACGTTACTGTATAAGCCTGTACGAGGCTCTAAAAGATGAAAAATGAAAGATTAAGAAGGTACAGTCATTAAAAAATGCAATTTATGAGAAATCCATCAACCAAAAATAGAAAATAACTCTACCACAATGATCTTTGGGAAAATCTACCCAAAATAAAAAAAAAATGTTCCAAAAAAGGACTTAATACGAGCAAGATTTGGGGGTCTAAAGTTAGAGTGCAAATTTTAAAACTCCAATGGTGAAGGGTAGTATTTAAAAACCTCTACTGATGTCATTAGATAGTGAGAGTAAATTTGATGGTTTGGATGCCATCGAGAAAATCCAATAACCCTGTATTTTAACCTCTGAACGACCGTCAAATTTAGGTTGCGGGTTGAGAGGAGGTTAGGTAGAGACAGCACTGGTCAATCACATTCATAATTTTGTGAAAGAATGAAAGATATGAACTCTGTTTGTATGATGCATTCCAATTTTTGCAAAGGCTTGAAGGATAAGCTTATTAATTTGAGAAATATTTTTTCTGACTGGGAGAAATATAAGCAACAACAATAGCTAGGTAAAGGCAAGGATGTGTGCTGGACATCTGCAAACTCATGTCACCATTCCTAGCACCGAAGAACAAATTCCAATAGACTCTAGTATTATTATCATTATCATTCAATTTTCCTAAGATATCTACTCCTGATTCAAAGGAATTAGAGAAAATCCTGAATAACTCAGTGTAATTAGCTTGAAATCATCTAAACTAATACGGAGCTGAGGGTGGCTATGTAATTGGAAGGAGTTTTGATTGACTATGTGGGATGGGGTAGAGAGGTGGTTTGAGAAGTGGAGAAGAGGTGTATTGTGTGTGGGTGGCGCAAAAGATAGTAGAGTGGGAGAAAGTGAATGGTGGGTTCCATGGAGGTAGCAGCATGTTGGGAGGTGAGTTGAGAAGACTAGGCAGGGCTATGCAGAGAAGGAGAATGGTTGTGGGGGGTGCAGCTTGAGCTACGTAGGTGGGATAGGGTAGCAGAGGGAAGGTAGTGGTGTGGGAGTGGCAGGAAGGTAGAGGGGTTGGCGGCTGGGAGGCTGCATGGATGTGGTCTTCACAAAGGAGGAGCGTGGGTGAGTGGGGTATGGGCTAGGGACTTTAGTTCCACATATAGTCCATGGGGAAAGTAAAGATAATTTTTATATGCCACAAAAACATAGATAATCCAAACAAGAGGTGTGGTTAGGTTTAACTGTTGGGTGATGATGTTGGTTAATGGGAATAGTGTTGGTTCTTTGATGATAAGACTGAATATTGCATGCACACACAGACAAAATCAAATTTAGAGATTATTGTGGTTGACCTCACAAACCAAATATTTTTTCAAACAAATTTCCCTTGATATGCATGCAGTCTACCTTGATATGCATTCAGAAGGCCATATGGCCTCTGTATGCAAAAATATTTTCCATAGATTTAGTTTTGGGTGAGTATGGGCATATTTATAGTCATTTCAAACTGAAATGATGACCCAAACCTGGAGGTGGGCTCAGATTTTTCTTAAAGTGGATGTGGAAAGGGGTTTTGGCTCAAAGTAAAAATTGAGCCCCACGGTGGGTGCCAAAAATTTGTGTGTGAAAATGGGGTACCTACAAGCTGCATGAAAAACACACACTTCAATAGATCCTTATATGGTTAGTGGGTTAGAAAACAAGAAATTTGAAAACAATAAACAACTACGCTAACCTAAACCGATCTATTGCCTTCTAGTAGGCAGGAGTATGAGCTTGCTCTCAGGTCACCGCAAGCTAGGTGACTACAATGATAACCTAAATGAAGGATTTTAAAGATATGCTAAATGATCTAAAATGATATGCAAATGCATATTTTTTGTTAAGCAAAGCTAATTATGATTCAATTTTAAAGCACCAAATTGAATGTTTTTGATAGATTTTGAAACACTGAATTTAAAGTGTTCTCTAAATTAGATTTGCATGCTTGAAAGTAATAATAACAAACCAGTTCTCAGTTAACTAAAATGTTTCCAAAATGATAAACAATGGAGAATCATTTAACTGAGTGGAGCTGGATTGTTTCCATTTTGGATAATCAGTTAACTCAATTTGATGATGTCATATGCATTTTTAATAATTTAATTGATTTTGAATGCACATTTTTGTTTTTATAATTAATTTAATCCCTTTTTATTTAATTGACAATTTTTTAATATTATTTAATTAATAAATCAGAATATCAATTAAATAATCAACATAAGGTTTATTTTCCAATTTAATGTGATTTTGGGGATTAATTAATTAATCAAGTAAGATGATTGATTAGGACCTGGGGTTTAGGTTAGATCAGTTCAAATTTGATGAATTACCTATTTTATTTAGGACTTATGGTTTATCAAGATTAGGGTTTCTTGATTAATTTTTGAGATTGGGGGTCTAGGGTTTAGATGACCATTTTTAAGTGATTACAGGTATCAAAAATGTTGGATTGCATAGAGGTCTGAGAAATGTTGTACCTGTTCCTATTTTCCCAGTCTATCACATGTATCCTCAAGAGTTTTCTCTTTCTCAACCTTAGAAAATGAACTAGCTGGCACTTCTACCCATAATCCAATCACTGGTTTGTGGCTCTTCTTTGGGGGCACCCATTCTGCTATTACCTATAAAGTTAATGGAGGTAGAGGAATTCAAATTTGCAGTTCTTTAGTAACTGGTACTGAGTCATCACCCTTGGGTTCCTTAGTTTATGTATTTGTATCAATCTCTCCCTCCTCGACCTTTGTTGTCTCTTTTTATGTTCTATCTCATTGTTCCTCCTCCCTTGTATCCATTTCCATCTCAAGTTATTCATTGAAGGATGGGTTAACATGTATTTATTTCTTTGTTTGTTCACTGAAGGCTTGGTCTCCATCTATCTCCCCCTCCTGACTTTCATTTAATTGTGTAGAGGGGTAGTAGCCTCAGAGTGCCTTTGCACATGGAAGGGTTCTTGTACAAGTGTTTTCGTAGAGGGAAAATTTGGATTGATGAAGTGACTAGGGGGAGCAAACAATCTAGGAATACCCTCAAAGTTTGATAACTCAAATCCATCTAATCCCATGTTACCCTCAGTTATCTTGACCTCTATGCATGTTTCTAAGTCAGTTACCTCCTTTTGTAATTGGGGTTGAGAAATCCCTACCTTTCCTTCTCTTTTGGAAGTTGCAGTAGTCTGTCGAGTTATCCTCATCAAGGGGGATCTTCTTCTACCTCCTCATGTTCAAGAAATGTCTCCAACTAATGTGATGTCAAAGCCCTCTTTCCCCTATAAAACTTTCCCTTCACTAGGGGCTCTACATCCTCCTTCCTTTTCCCTGATGTAGACAGTGTCTCAGGTGTCTAAGATGGAGCACTAGCTTGTTTTGTAAGGGTGCGTTATCATCTTTTCTTCTCCCCCCTTCTATCCTCTTCTTTGCATGACCATAAGTAGCAACCCTTACGTTCTTATAAACTCTTTTTGGCCAAAGAGGAGAAATTTCTTTGAATTTTGGGATTTTTACTCTCTTACCCTTCATTTTCTCTAACTTAGAAGGTGGGTTTAGCTTAGGTTTCATGGGGACTAGATCCAACTTGAAAGGTTCCTTTATCCACATTTTTGTTATCTCAATCACATTTTGAGGTTTGAATTTAGTAGTATCATTATCATCTCTCCCAATTTATGCATTAAAAATGGGTTGGGTATACACCTTATCTTTATTATAGAATGTGTCCCACACATCATCAAAATCTTTATCCCACACTTTGGGAGGTATTTTCATCTCTAATGTATCCTTGGCTAATTTAAGAGATATTCTATAGTAATCCTAGATCCTCACCTCATAATCTATTGGCAATAGGTTCATTTAGGAGTGTTATGGAACACTTGAGAGTTGTCATTTATGGAAACACATCTGATATGGATGGTCTCTTAGAGTGGAAAAAAAATTTGGAGTTTGGTATTGCAAAATGACTAAGTACAGAAAGTAGATTTACAAAGTATAGCAGTACAGTTTTGGTCAGCAAAGATAGTATATGATGAATGGTGACATGTGAGCTTAGAGGAAGCTATGTTGGGATTGATGACATGTAACTAATTGAATGTTTGAAGATGTTAAGTTGATCATGAAAATGTAGAAGGATAATGCAAGAAATTAAATCAGTTAATGGATTGTATTTTCATTGTTGTCAACTTGATATAATCTAATCAATTATAATCAAAGTGTCAAAGACTTCAGAGAATCAGAGAGATAAATATTATGTTTTATGTAATGCATAAAAGACAAGTATTCACATTATGACTACAAACATCGACGATCAGTAGAACCCGACGGATAGAGATCACCGATAATCAAGTCACAATGATTCCCAAGCAAGAAAACTGACGAGCATTACCAACGCGCAGAATCACAAGCAAACCCGATGACCAAAAACATAGTGTAAACCGATGGAGAAGCCCGAGGAGAACTAGAGTGTTGACCGACACTATCAAAGAGTTAAACCAAAATTAACTGAAGTTTACAAACAACAAAATATCTAGCTGGTAGAGCTAAATCTAGAGTTAACTAGTAGTTCATTGTTTTCATCGACAAGATAAGCTAGAGATAAGTAATTGATTTAAAGATGTTTTGTCTAGTTGGCAAGAAGATCTCAGTAAGATAAAACAAGAGTTTTTCTTTAAATCTGATTGGTGAGAATTGTGGATCACACCAAGATCAATAAAATCAAGAACCTAGCAACGGTGATATCATGTCTATTTAAGAGACAACTCAATTCATTACAAATTGGTGTGGCTGAAGAAATGAAAAAGAGGATGTTGAGGAGTGGTGCAGGAGCACACCTAGGCTAACCTCCATGTTTTTGTTATATT
Organism: Thuja plicata; assembly: GCA_018584345.1. Classification (NCBI taxonomy): domain Eukaryota; kingdom Viridiplantae; phylum Streptophyta; class Pinopsida; order Cupressales; family Cupressaceae; genus Thuja; species Thuja plicata. Next base: position 4,632,266 of record MU227345.1, read on the forward strand.
TTGGCTTGTGCTTGAAATTCACCAAGTCAATATAGTTAGGTTGTTTTTGGACCTTAGAAGGTCATTGCAATGTGGGCTAGGTGAGTTATTCATTAGGACTAAGGTCACTAAATTAGCCAATGTTAGTAGTTTTTAAATTCTTAGTGTTAGGAGTTTGAGTTAGAGTCTTCAATGTGTCTTAAAAACATCAATGATGTCATAGAGATGCCTTAAGGTCATGAATGATCTTGGATCCTTGAATTAGAGAGGTTAGAGGTCCTAGAATTTAGGAAAGTGGCATGAAGACAAAGATGCCAAAAGTTGTTACATTCTTATCATGACAACATTTGCAATTATTGCAAATGTTTCATGCAACATTTGGTTACTTTGGACCCCCCTAGGAAATAGGAATGGGATATTGACCAACAAGGCATAGAATCATGGAGATAGCATATAATGTTACTCAAGACTCGAAACTCAGAAGGGGAGATGATTGTCACAAGTGGTGAATATTGAAAAGTGATCTACAATTCTATGTTTTCAGAAATCCTATGCATTTTGTTGTGACAGTAACATCAAATGGATTGAATGGTTTAGTTTAATGGTTTTTTTGTGTTCATAGGATAGTTTGAAGACTTTTCTATTTAGTAAGAATAGTGGTTTTAGTTATTCTAGGATCATAGTGTAATTGTTTTGTGTTTAGTGTGCTCACTGGTCCTGTCCTGACCAGTCAGCCGATTCATGGATCCTGCATGAAATCTAGCCATGGGAAACACCTAAGGATGGATGGCTATGTTAGGGGAGTTATTAATGTATATATGTTTAGGATTAGGAATCTTAGGAAGATGGAGAGCTATTTTTACTACTAAGTCCTAGGCAAGCAGACAATGCCTGGTTAGAGGTTTAGTGATGAAACAATGAGCATATCTTGTAGGGTAGTGAAGCACTGTATGGACTAGGTATAGTTTCAGATAGGGAATATTCATATCTTGACATGCTAGGAGGATTGATTTCATACCAATCCATTCAACCAAGTTTTGAGCAAGTTTTGCACTATGTTGCAGACAGTCCTAGAAATTAGGCCTATTAGCCCTATTGGATCTAGATTGTAGGAACCCTGTGTACGAAGGGCTTAGGAAACTAAAACCTTCAAGATCTCTTGTAAATTGATAAAGGGTATCTGAATGTGTGTTTGGTTTTTCAACTTCTTTGGGAAAGTTTTGAAAGAATTGGGAAAAACACATTGTAAAAAGCTATAAGGAAATAAGCCCAATTAGGCCTCTTAGAGACTAAAGTTTGAACTCAACTATAAAGAGTTAAGAGATCCCTCAAAATAGATTCAAATGGGATCAAATGGACTGTCTACATGATGATGGACACCCCTATAATGATTCATGAATGCTAGAGTGGATTTGGCACTTAGATCCTTCTAAGTGTAGGAGGGGAAGTGAAGTAACTACTAGGGTGTTAGTCTTTCAAAGGTGAAACACAAAGTGTGAGACTCTTAGAGAAGAGTTGGATTAGGAATTAGTTAATAATTTAAGCCTAATAAGGACCTAGAGGAGATTAGGATCCTTGAAGAAGAGAAAGAAGATCTTCTTACTCAATTGTGCAAGCAAGCCCTTGGAACACTTACATCATATTGGTATCAGAGCTTGATTAAAGATCAGGCTTGTGGTGGATGTTTCAGTCTACTGAATTAGTGGGACAGAATACACCTAGAAGTTTAGAGAAAGACAAAACCATGGTGACTAACACTGACTTAGCCAAAAAGGTGGATGATCAAGAAGAAGACAACAAGTTGTTAAGAGAAAGGTTGTCTCAAATGGAGAAACTCTTGGGAGAAGTACAAGACAAAGATGAGAAGATGAAAGATAAGATAGATCAGAAAGAAGAAGAAGAAGCAAGGGAGAAAGGAGTTGAATTAGAAGAGGAAGTTCCAACCCCTGACCCTGTCAGTGACCAAGAACCCTTCTTAAAAGAATTAAAGGCTTTAAGTGGCAAATCATTGGAGGGTGTACCACTTTTTAGTGGACAAATGGATCCAAATTTAGTTGTGGATTGGATTGACAACATAGAGAACCATTTTGAATGTGATGGTATCACACAGGCTCAAAAAGTGAGTGTGGCCAAGTCAAGGTTGAGAGGATCAACTCTCACATTATGGAATTTTGTTCAAAATAAAAGGGAGAAAGAAGGAAGGAGTCATATAGTCTCATGGAAAGGCATGGTGACTAAGTTCAAGCAGACTTACTTTCCTAATGATTATGAGGTTCAGCTACATAGGAGAAGACACAATCTAAGATAAAAATATTTGGATGTCCAAGCATACACTGAAGAGTTCCAAAAGTTGTGCTTAAGATCAAAAGTGGTGGAGGATGAAAGCATCAAGTTAGCTAGATATTTGAATGGAGTCAAGTGGACTATTCAAGAAGATATGAGTCTTGTGAACTTCAAAACCATTTTCCAATGTTATCAAATGGTCTTGAAGATAGAGGAGAAAGGCAAAAGAAAAAAAGAGAAAACCTCCAAAGGAAGAGGTAGAGGAAGGGATAATAGAGGAACAAGAGGTGGATATAGTGGAAGAAGTTCAGAATCAAGGACACAAGGAGAATTCAAGTACACTGATTAGCAAGAGGGAAGTTCTAGTAGAGGTGGTAGAGGAAGGAACTCAAATTTTAGAGGTAGAAGTGGTGGACAAGGAAGAGGCAATTACTTTGCCAATATGAAATGTTACCATTGCAACCAAATGGGACACCCTGCCTATAGGTGTTCAGAGAAGGGTAGTAATTCTCAAGGAGGTAACAAGAGAACTAATATAGTTCATGAAGAGACAAATACAATAGAGACACACTCTGAGGTACCACTAAATTCTAAAGAAGGTGAGAACCTCATGATGAGGAGAACATTGATCAAGGAGCTAGTCAAGGAGGAGCCAAGCCAAAGAAGGTCCCTATTTAGGATCAAATGTAAGGTGATGGGAAAAGTATGTAGAGACATTATAGAATCAGGGTCTACTGACAACATTGTGTCAGAAGAAGTAGTCAGCAAGTTAAGCATGACAAGAATACCTCATACCCATCCTTACTAGGGCACATGGATCAATAAGGGACAGCATGTCTTAGTCAACAAGAAAGCATGGGTAGAGTTCTCTATAGGGAGATATAAAGACAAGGTTCTATGCGATGTGCTGCCCATGGATCCATGTCACTTGCTCCTAGGCAGACCATGGCAATTTGACCACAAATCTATCCATGATGGAGTGAAGAACTCCTATACATTCAAGAAGGATAAAGTAACTTTCAAAATCCAATCATTGTTAGAAGATGCAAATGTGAAGATAGAAGATCCTAATGTGCTTATGGTGGGTGAAAAGGAATTCATAGATGCCATAGAAGAAGGAGAAGGATTTGGCTATGCATTGGTACTAAGACCAAGAGAAAAGAATGAAGAAAAAGGAGACAAGAAATTAGAGATACCTAAGGAGATACAAAGTATGTTGCAGAATTATGAAGGCATAGTAAGTGATGGAAAACCATCAGCATTACCCCCTACAAGAGCCATAAGTCATAAAATAGACTTCATACCTGGAGCTACCTTTCCTAATAAGGCAGCATACAAGATGACACCTCAACAAAATGAGGAAATTTCTAGGCAAATAGAAGAACTCCTTAACCAAGGCCTTATCAAGAAAAGCATTAGCCCTTGTGTAGTACCTTCTGTCCTAGCACCAAAGAAAGGAGGAACATGGAGACTTTGTACTGATTCAAGAGCCGTAAATAGGATAACCATTAGGTATAGGTTTCCCATTCTTAGGATTGAGGACCTAATGGATTGTCTAGGTGGAGCCAAGTAGATGTAGTACCCACCTCTTAGGTTGCATTTTTGTTTGTGGATGCCAAACTCTTTTGGGAATTTTGGATGTATGTGTGGATTTATTCAGATAATCAAGATGATATTTATATGTTACATTTTAGTATGTTATTGATCCATTGTTAGTATGTTATATCTTTTGTGTATATGTGATTTATGGTTGTTTAATGATGCTTATGTATATGTTAGGATTTCATTTCAATTATGGTTTTCTGACAATACTGACCTTAGATTTATATGCACATGGATCACTATATGTTTTCATTACTGTTTGATGTGCTTGGTATGGTATGGGACAGAGTCATAGTTACTTGCTTCGGTGAGATCCACACGATAACCTAGTCTCAACCATTGTTTGTCATATGATATATGCATGTATGTTTTGTCTTTGTGATGACATGATTGCAGGTATCGGGCTACGTCTTCCCTGAATTGGTAAGAGTGAGCATGCCCTATCACATTAATCTCAATGGTAAGAGAGGGGAGATAGTTTTCAGGTCTAAATCCTATCCTAAACTTAATTGTCCTAGTTAGTGGAAAAGTATATGTTTTGACTACACTGACCGAATTCATATAGTTGTTAGGAATTCATGTATCCCTTTCCTTGATCATGATTGATTTTGCATGTTTTTGGTTTCAAGTGCTTGATGTGATTATGTGGGTGTTATATCATGTTATTTATTTAATTGAATATTATTGCAATTAATTATTAAATATAGGGTATTTAATTAATTGAAAATTAAATTAAATACCTATGTT
>MU227345.1:4654899-4665164 GCA_018584345.1 Thuja plicata
CTTCAAAGAGATAGTAAGAATCCATGGGTTGCCTATGAGCATAGTGTCAGATAGAGACACTAAATTTATGAGTCATTTTTGGAAGACTCTTTGGCAAAGATTGGGCACTAATTTATCCTTTGGGTCTTCATACCATCCCCAAACTGATGGTCAGACTGAAGTGGTGAATAGAAGCCTTGGAAATCTACTAAGATGCTTGACCAAGGAGTATGGAAAGCAATGGGATCAATTGATTGGGCAAGCTAAGTATGCCTACAATGATACCATCAGTAGATCAACATGGAAGAGCCCCTTTGAGGTAGTGTATGGATTACATCCTAGAGGAGTCTATGAGTTGAGAGACTTGAAGGATGGAATCAAGGAAAGTGGATATGTAGATGATTTTTCTTATGCAATGCAGGAGATACATGATACAGTCCAGAAAACTTTGACAGAGAACACCTTGAAACATAAAACCAAGGTTGGTGAGAGTAGGAGAGAAGTTTAGTTCAATGTGGGAGACATGGTCATGGTGCATCTTAACAAATCAAGACTTCAAAAGGGAGTCCCCCACAAGTTGCAGATGAGAAGGATAGGTCCCTTTCCTATCTTAGCTAAGTATGGTGATAATGCATTCAGAGTTGAGCTCCTGGAAGACAGTGGAATATCACCTATTTTTAATATTATAAACCTAGTCCATTACAAAGGACCATAGAAAGACATGGACCAGAGTCTCAAGGAAGTGATCAGTGATGTGGAAGACCTCCATTTACCCCCTGCTACAGTCACAGAAGCTGACAATGTATTGGATACAAGAGTCTACAAATAGACTAGAACCAAAGCCTACAAGGAACACTTGATAAAGAAGCATGATCAAATAGATGCTAATGCAGTATGGGTCAAAGAATCAGAGTTCAAGAAGATGGGGATTGATCCAAGAATCCTCAATCCAAGGGTGGATTGAACTTTTTGTTTTGGGGAGGATGGTGCAGGAGCACACCTAGGCTAACCTCCATGTTTTTGTCATATTTTGGCTTGTACTTGAAATTGGCCAAGTCAAGATAGTTAGGTTGTTTTTGGACCTTATAAGGTCATTGCAATGTGGGCTAGGTGTGTTAGTCATTAGGACTAAGGTCACTAAATTATCCAATGTTAGTAGTTTTTAAATTCTTAGTGTTAGGAGTTTGAGTTAGAGTCTTCAATGTGTCTTAAACACATCAATAATGTCATAGAGATGCCTTAAGGTAATGAATGATCTTGGATCCTTTAATTAGAGAGGTTAGAGGTCCTATAAGTTAGGAAAGTGGCTTGAAGCCAAAGATGTCAAAAGTTGTTTCATTGTTGTCATGACAACATTTACAATTATTGCAAATGTTGCATGCAACATTTGGTTACTTTGGATCCCCCTAGGAAATAGGAATGGGATATCAACCAACAAGGCCTAGAATCATGGAGATGGCATCTAATGTTACTCAAGACTTGAAACTCAGAAGGAGAGATCTCACAAGTGGTGAATATTGAAAAGTGCTCTGCAATTCTATGTTTTCAGAAATCCCATGCATTTTGTTGTGACAGTAACATCAAATGGATTGAATGGCTTAGTTTAATGGTTTTTTTGTGTTCATAGGATAGTTTGAAGACTTTTCTATTCAGTAAGCATAGTGGTTTGAGTTAGTATTGGGTCGTAGTGTAATTTTTTTTGTGTTTAGTGTGCTCACTGGTCTTGTCCTGACCAGTCAGTCGATTCATGGCTCCCCAATGAAATATAGCCATGGGAAACACCTAAGGATGGATGGATATGTTAGGGGAGTTTGTAGTGTATATATGTTTAGGATTAGGAGTCTTAGGAAGATGGAGAGATATTTTTAACACTAAGCCCTAGGCAACCAGGAAGTGCCCGGTTAGAGGTTTAGTGATGAAATAGTGAGCATATCTTGTAGGGTAGTGAAGCACTGTATAGAATACGTATATTTTTAGATAGGGAATAGTCATATCTTGACATTCTAGGAGGATTGAGTTCATACCAATCCATTCAACCAAATTTTGAGCAGGTTTTGCACTGTGTTGCAGACAGTCCTAGAAATTAGGCCTATTAGCCCTATTGGACCTAGATTGTAGGTACCCTATGTACAGAGGGATTACGAAACTAAAACCTTCAAAATATCTTGTAAAGTGATAAAGGGTATCTGACTATTTGTTTGGTTTTTCAACTTCTTTGGGAAATTTTTGAAAGAATTGGGAAAAACACACTGTAAAAGGCTACAAGGAAATAAGCCCAATTAGGGCTCTTGGAGACTAAATTTTGAACTCAACTACAAAGAGTTAAGAGATCCCTCAAAATGGATTCAAATGGGATGAAATGGATTGTCTACATGATGATGGAAACCCCTACAATGATTCATGAATGCTAGAGTGGAGTTGGCACTTAGATCCTTCTAAGTGTAGGAGGGGAAGTGAAGTAACTACTAGGGTGTTAGTCTTTCAAAGGTGAAGCACAAAGTGTGAGACTCTTAGATAAGAGTTGGATTAGGACTTCTTTAATCATCTAAGCCTAATAAGGACCTAGAGGATATAAGGATCCTTGAAGAAGACAAATAATATCTTCTTATTCAATTGTGCAAGCAAGCCCTTGGAACACTTACATCAAGGAGAAACTAATGAAGAGCAACTTGATATAGTGTTGATCAACAAGCTAAGGAAAGAGCTAAAGAATTTTGTGGAAACCGAGCAATAGAGCACAACATCATCGAGTAGAATCAAAGTGGAGAAAATTTATAAACAAAGTTATATTGATTAGAATATTTTTGTGAGATTACAATAGATCTGAAAGTCTGCAAGTATAAGTTGTATATGTGAACAGATCATACTATTTTATTTTAACCATTGATTTAGAAAGTCTCTTAACCAAGAGAGATTTAAATATCCTTTCTATATTGAGATAAATCTAATGGAGTATCAAAAATTTTGATCATGAAGATAGCATGAGATGCTAGATACCTATTTACAGGCCAAGTGAGTGTTTGATCAAGGATGGTAGCATAGAGATTCCCGATATAAAGTGACAGAATAAACTTTTAAATCCTCTAACAAGGTCACACCTAATAGTGTTTTTGTAACCTTTAACATGGTTGGATCTTCATCGAGCTCACTTTAGAAGAGTGAAAAATTTGTGTTACCAGTCCCAAGTGGTTTTTCCCTTAACAGGGTTTCCACGTTAAAAATCCATGTGTCAATATGTTTATGAGTTATTTTTTTAGTGTTTTTCATTACACTTAACTTAATTGAATTGATCAGTATACTCTAGATAATTTATTGTCTTTCAGTAAATTAACAAACTATTATTCAGTAAATCTACAGTAGAAGGATTTACAAAGCATTCTGAGCAGTAGTAAATTTATAAGTATTTGGAGGCATTCATCTTATTGGACTGAAGATAACTAGAGGTATAATATTGTGGTACTAATTTTTAAGGGTTGATTATTGGAATATTTTTGAGGCCAATGATTCACCCCCCCCTCTCATTTATTACTAAAAATTGGTATCAGAACTTGTGTGCTTAGAAAGGGAGTTTAACAGCTCAAGCAAAAGATCACAAGATGAATAGATGAGATGTGCCCAAGTTGAATAAAGAAAACTTTGCATCATGGAAAAGTAGAATAAGACTCCACCTATCAGGTATTGGAAATGATATTGTTCAATACTTAGGTATTGAATATGTGTTTCCTATAGGACCTCATACTCTTGATCAATTAAGAGTCAAGCATGAGCATAACTGCATGATGATAGAACTTGCATCATCACTCTCCGATGCTAAGTTTGAAGATGTCAAAACCTGCACCTCTACAAAGAAAATGTGGGATAAGTTGAAGCTTGGACATGGAGGAGATGCCAATGTACTTAGAGAAAAGGTAGAAATCCTAAGAGGGAGGTTTGATGACCTAAGAATGAAAGAAGGAGAAAACACTACTCAGTATAGCTATAGAATCAAAGAGGTAGTAAATTATATCTGAGGAGTTGGAGGTGTACTTGAAGAGGAGACACTGGCAAGAAAAATCTTAAGAACCTTATTGCTTGTTTATGCTATTAGAGTTTCTGCTACTCAAGAAATGAGAGCAGTTGCAAAAAATATAGTTACTCTAGATAGTCTAATTGGTAGACTAATTTAATTTGAGATGAATAACTTTGACAATAGTGTCTTACCATCCATAGAATCTTCATTCAAATCTTCTTTAAAGATAAGTAACTCAAGTCATAGACATGTTGTTAGAAATGATAGTGATAGTGATAATAAGGATCAAGAACTTCATGAAATTGAAGCACTTATGGCTAGAAGATTGTAGAGAGGCAAAGGCAGACACAAAGGCAAATTACCACTTATATGTTTCAATTGTAAAGAGGTTGGACACTTTGCTACAAGATGTCCAAACTAAAGAAAAGATGATAGAGGAAATGATAGACCTTATGAGAAGAAGTTTTATAAAGTTGAAAATAGAGATTACCGAAGCAAACAAAAATCTGACAAGAGAGATACTCGAGACTAAAAGGACAAAGGGAAGATATCTTGTTACCTAGCTGAGAATAGAGGTAATGACACTGACACCGAATCAGAAGAAGACATTGAGATGGTATTTGTAACCATGAAGGATGATTCAGATGAAGATGAAGAAAGGTATGTAGAAACTGCACTCATATCTAAAGTTAGTAAAAATGATGTTTGGATCATAGGTAGTGGCTACACTCATCATATGATAGGTGATAAAAAAAAATTGAGACTTTTGAATAATATAATGGTGGTTTAGTAAGAATGGGAAATGATACACCTTGTCCAGTTGAAGGTAAAGGAACCATAATGTTGAATAACCTGATAAAATGTGAAAATGTTTACTGGGTTAAAGGACTGAATTACAATTTGTTAAGTGTTTCTCAGTTGAACAATTCAAGTCACAAAGTATCATTTGAAAATAAGAAGGCAAAGATCTTCAATGAATCAGGAAGGCTGATTGGTACTGGTGAGCAGATAAAAGGTAACATTTTCTATCTTGATGACACTAACACCACTTGTTTGATGGCTAGAAATGAAGACATGGTTGTGGCACAAAATATTGTGTCATGTGACCTTTGACAAAATGATAAAGATAAGAAACAAAAGGAATGTTAGAGGCTTACCGACAATGACTAAGCCCGAGCATACCATGTGCAAGAATTATCAAAAAGGTAAGATGAAAAAGTCTAGTTTCAATAGCAAAACCCATACATCTACTGCAATTCTAGAATTAGTCCATATAGATCTATGTAGACTAATGAGGACAAAGAGCTACTATGGAGATAGGTATTTTATTCTCTTTGTTGATGATTTCTCTATAATGATGACAGTCGTGTTTTTAAAAGATAAATTAGAAGCATTTAAGATAATTAAATGGTACAAAGAAATGGTAGAAAAAAAAATTGAAAAGAAATTGAAATACTTAAGATCAGATAGAGGAGGAGAATTTACTTCAGAAGAATTCACTGACTATTGTAATTAGCATGGAATTAAAAGACAGGTTTCTACACCAAGGTCACCACAACAAAATGGAATTGTTGAAAGGAGAAACAGATCAATTGTTGACTGTGCAAGAACATTGATGATTGAGAAAATAATCACTCAAAAAATTTGGAGGGAAGCTGTGAGTACTGTTGTCTATACACTAAACAGAGTACAATTGAAGAAGGACACAAAGAAGACATCGTATGAGCTTTGGTATGGTCATACACCCAATGTAAGTTACTTCATAATCTTTGGTAGTCAATGTTATATATTGAAGGATGATAGAAATGGAAAAATTGACTACAAATGTGAATAAGGTATCTTCCTAGGGTATTTAACCAAAAGCAAGGCTTATAAATGTCTTAAGAGGTCATCTAACAAAATCATTGAAAGTGCAAATGTGAAAATAGATGAATTTGTAGAAAAGAATGATAAGGAAAGAAAAAAGGAACTAGAGGACTAAAACAGGTTTTTTTATACAGAACCTGACACTCTACTAGAGCAATAGTGTGTCACTCCAGAGCATCAGAATATTGCACCTAAGTATCAGGCTGCAATTATCGATGATCAAGATAATACTCAAGATGATGTTCCGAATAATGGAGATGAAAATGAAGGTGAAGAAGATGATCAAAATGATGAAAATAGAGCTAATCAAAACTTTCCTAGTATGTCAAAAGACATCATCCATAGAATCAAATCATAGGGGACAAGAAGGCTGGAACAAGAACAAGAAGTAAGTCACTTAACACCAGATGTTTACTTTGTGATTTTGAGCCTAAATCTATTTACAATGCACTTGAGAATGAAGAATGGGTTAGTGCTATGAATGAGGAAATAGAATAGATTGAGAAGAACAATACATGGACACTAGTACCAAGACCAGATGACAAGAATGTCATCAGTACCAAATGGATATTTAGAGACAAGCTGAATGAGAATGGAGAAGTCACTAGAAACAAACCAAGATTAGTATGCAATGGATATGCACAAGAAGAAGGTATTGATTATGGATAAACCTTTGCACCTGTTGCTAGACTAGAATGAGTTAGAATCTTACTTGCTTATGTTTCATTTAAAGGATTCAAGGTATACCAAATAGATGTCAAATTTGCATTCCTAAATGGAATACTAGAAGAAGAGGTATACATTGAACAACCAGAAGGGTTTGTTAATCTCAACAAGAGAAACATGGTATGTAGACTACACAAAACCTTGTATGGGTTCAAACAAGCACCAAGATCCTGGTATGAAAGACTTCATTCATATCTCTTTAGCATAAATTTTTTTAGAACAAGTGAAAATAGTGATCTATACTTAAAAGAATATACCGATGGTAATATTCTGATTGCTGAAATTTTTGTTGATGATATCATTTTTGGGGGAAATGAATTGTTATGCAAATCCTTTGCTGATGAAATGAGCAAGTAATTTGAAATGTCTATGTTCAGAGAGATCAAATTCTTTCTCATTCTATAGATTCTTCAACAAGATGTAGGCATTTACATCACTCAATCCAAATACATCAAGGAAGTACTAAAGATATTCAAGATGGAAGATTCCAAACCAGTTGGAATACCTATGGCTAATGGATGCAAGCTAAAAAGAGAAGACAACACAAATGAGTTAAATCAAACCTTATATAGATCAACGATTGGAAAACTAATGTATGTTGTTCACCCTAGACCAGATATAGCACATGCAGTGGGAATAGTTGCAATGTTCTTTGTTAATCCTAAATAATCACATATGACTACTGTCAAAATAATTCTGAGATATCTGAAGAACACCAAGGACTATGGCTTATGGTACAAGAGAGAAGAAAAATTTGAGCTACAAGTCTATATAGATGCTAATTGGGCTGGAAACATTGACGATCGAAAGAGAACAACTAGAGGAGCATTCTTAATGGGTGACAAACTTGTCACATGGATAAGCAAGGATGCATCTCTCAGTCTACTACAGAAGCAGAGTATGTGGCTACTACTGCAAATTGATCTATTATTACATGAGTCAAAAAATTACTGGAAGGTATGCATATGAAGATCCTTGAACCAGTAATTATCTATTGTGATAATACCAGTGCAATAAACATTTCTAAGAATCCATTCATGCATGCTAACACTAAGTGTATTGCTATCAAGTATCACTATCTAAGAGAATAAGTGCAAGCAAAGGAAGTGGCACTAGAATATGTTCAATCAAAGCAATAGTTAGCTGATATATTCACCAAGCCATTACTGGAGGATACATTTCATAACTTGAGACAGAGACTAGGGGTTCAACCCTTGTCTATTGGTCAGTAATCTAACTAGGAGGTTGCATCAACCTATACCACATCTGAATATCAGTCTTGTTGATGCAAACACTAAGATGGATAGTAATAGATACATCTATACATTGCAAGGTACAAATCTACACTGAAGACCTAAAACATTAGATTGCTAATGGATAGGGAAATTCAAGGAATATATTATGAAAAGAGATGGAACATGATATAAATGATAAATCAAGGAGAAGTATTCTTGTTTGGAATTGTTGTCAAAGGGAGAGAAATATCTCATTATCATACAAAAAAGGGAGAGACATTCTCATTACCATCAGGGAGATGATCTCATTATCAAAAGGAGAGATATGATAAAAGGAGATATTATATCATTATCCGTGAAGAGAAGTTCATGAGAATCAGAAATGAAGAGTTAATCAATATTATAAGGGAGAGAAATTGATTACATATGAAATATCCACCTAAGGGAGAGAAGTAACAAAGGGAGAGAGTTCAGACAAGAGAAAGATTGTTGTCAAAGGAAAAAGAGATTATCAAGAAGAGGAATAGTCAAGGTAGAACACATATCAGAATGGAGATATCAAATGATACATCTATCCAGAGAAGGGATTGAAGATTGCAGACAACCACTCTACAAGAAACAAGTCTAATCTCTTTTTGAGCTTACCGAGAACCAGACATTTGTAGTAGTTACATTAGGAAAGCTTGATGAAACTGTATATTTCATATTGTATTAGTGATAGTATAGTATGATAATGTAGTATGTTTCCATCAATGCCAAAGGGAGAGATTAATGACATGTAACTGATTGAATGTTTGAAGATGTTAAGTTGATCACTAAAATGCAGAAGGATAATGCAAGACATTAAATTAGTTAATGTATTGTATTGTCATTGATGTCAACTTGATATAATCTAATCTATTATAATCAAAGTGTCAAATAATTTAGAGAATCAGAGAGATAAATATTATGCTTTCTGTAATGCATAAAATACAAGTATTCACATTATGACTACAAACACCGACGGTCAGTAGAACGTGAAGGATAGAGATCATTGACAATCAAGTCACAATAATGCCCAAGAAAGAAAACTGATGAGCATTATCGATGAGCAGAATCACAAGCAAACCTGATGGCCAGAAACATAGTGTAAATCGATGGAGAAGCCTGAGGAGAACTGGAGTGTTGATCGATGCTATCAAAGAGTTAAACCAAAATTAACTGAAGTTCAGAAATGACAAAATATCTAGCTAGTAGAGCTAAATATAGAGTTAACTGATAGTTATCATTTTTTTCATCGATGAGACAAGCTAGAGATAAGTAATTGATTTAAATCTATTTTTTCCAGTTGGCAAGAAGATATCAGTGAGATAAAGTATGAGTTTTTCTTTAAATCTGATTGGTGAGAATTGTGGATCATGCCAAGATCAAGAAAATCAAGAACCTAACAATGGTGATATCATGTCTATTTTAGAGACAACTCAATTCATTATGAATTGGTGTGGGTGAAGAAATGAAAAAGAGGATGATGAGGAGAAACTGATGAAGAGCAATTTCATACAGTGTTGATCAACAAGCTAAGGAAAGAGCTAAAGAATTCTGTCGACACCAATCAATAGAGCACAACATCACCAAGCAGAATCAAAGTGGAGCAAAGGTATAAACCAAGTTATATTGATCAGAATAGTTTTGTGAGATTACAATAGATCTCTAAACCTACAAGTATAAGTTCTATATGTGAACAGATCATACTATTTTAGTTTAACCATTGATTTAGAAAGTCTCTTAACCAAGCAAGATTTAAAGATCCTTTCTATATTGAGATACATCCAATGGAGTATCAAAAATTTTGATCATGAAGATAGCATGAGATGCCAAATACCTATTGACAAGCCAAGTGAGTGTTTGATCAAGGATGGTAGCATAGAGATGCCTGATATCAAGTGACAGACTAAACTTTTAAGTCCTCTAACAAGGTCACACCTAACAGTGTGTTTGTAACCTTTAACAGGGTTGGCTCTTCACCGATCTCACTTCTGAAGAGTGAAAATTTTGGGTTACCAGTCCCAAGTGGCTTTTCCCTTAACAGGTTTTCCATGTTAAAAATCCATGTGTCAATGTGTTTGTGAGTCATTACTTTAGTGTTTTGCATCACACTTAACTTAATTGGATTGATCACTATACTCTAGATAATTTACTGTCTTTCAGTAAATTAACATACTGCTGTTCGGTAAATCTACAATAGAAGGTTTTACAAAGAATTCTGAGTAGTAGTAAATTGATATAAGTATTTTGAGGCATTCATCTTATAGGACTGAAGATAACTAGAGGTATAATAAAGATAACTAGAGGTATAATATTGTGGTAGTAATTTTTCAAGGTTAATTATTGGAATATTTTTGAGGCCACTGATTCACCCCCCCGCACTCCCCCACCTCCCCCTCTCATTTATTACTAAGAGGGATATGTAT
>MU227345.1:4670130-4695208 GCA_018584345.1 Thuja plicata
CCAAGGGTGAGTGTACCTTGAAGACCCATTCAAAATAAAGCACAAAATAAAGACATTGAGAATAAACATTTAAATTTTCAACATAAAATAAAAGCTTCAAAACCCATAAGACTCCATTAATGGAGTCTTTGAGCTCAATAACACACACATAAACACAAAGAATAACTTGAAATAATTCCAACCTTAATCCAAGCTAAGGTGTGAAGAGGAATGGTGTTGAGCTATCCTTCCAAAGCTTCCTTCTCCAAAGTCTCCTTCAAACTGAATTCTGTCTCTAAGGGTAGAGAGTGGGTGAACACTCAACTCATCCTAAAATCTCCCCTAAATAGGAAAACCTCCAACATGAGCAAGGATTAACCCAAGGTTAAGGTAACTCTAACCAGTCCTAAGCTAAACCACTTCCTAACCCTCCAAGGGTGAAGTCAAAAGAAACATGGGTAGAAGAGAGAGTGAGGTTAACCAAAGTCACACTCCTTTTCCAAATTCGCTCAAAGATGAAAATGACACTTAAAGAGAGTAATAAATGAGTTTAGAGGCTCATTAATGACACAAAATGACCCCTAACCCATAGGGTACCAAGTTGGGTGACTAAAACTGACCCGAGTTACCCCCTAGGAGCCCAAAAGACCCTCAAAAACTTACCCTAAAGTTAACCTACGAAATTATAAGTCAAAAATATTCTAGAAACTTCTAACCCTGGGGTAAGCTTGGGTACTACTCCTAGATGACCTTAGTTAACCCTTGACTTACCTTGGTTTCCCCTTTATTAGCCATGTAAATAATTAAATTACAACACTTGCCAAATTTTGCACATTAAATTAAAACATTAGACATGACTTAATAACATGAACATTTACTAATTTAATAACATACATGCAAACCATGTTCACAAAATAAACACATAACAATGAGGTCCATGTCTTTTTATATAGATAGGACCTTGGAAAGCATAGGTATTTACATAGGTTCCAGTACTGGGTCCCCGATTTAGATCCATGGTCAACTTTTCCTACACACTCAATGCACACATCAGTAGATTCAAAACAACATGATATGAAACATAACATAACATAAATAATATATGTAAGCATATAAACCACATTGCATTAGAACTGAAATATCCTAGCATCGGTTTCCTAAACCAATTTCATCATATTATATCCATAAATTTAGATCCGTATAAGACATCGACATAAGTTGAACTAAATCAGAACATAAACATCTCAAAGGTACCCTGATTACAAAATCAGGTGCTGAATATATAACACAAGATTCCACCGATCCTCAAATGTATAAAAAGTCTCTCTGATAGTCAAAGTATGTCAAAGCATAAACTACTGAAAGCATGAGAACAAAATAGTAAAACTATAACAGTCTAATGTAGGTCTCACATCCACACCCTGTAGGCATGAACTTCCTCCTGGAGTTCATCAAAGAGGTGAGGGTACTGTGATCTCATCTGTGTTGTATCCTCCCAAGAGGTTGTAACCTCATCATAGCAATCCCACTAGACCCTAACCTGGTCTAGCTCTCTGCCTTGAAGGCCCAAAGTCCGCCGAGCCAATATACAAATTGGCTCCAATGCCAGCTGTCCATCTGACTCCACCTGCAAAGCATCCCAATCTATCACATGAGACTCATCATATATATACTTCCTTAGAACTAAAACATGAAACACATCATGGATGCGTGACAGGCTAGGTGGCAATGCTAAATGGTAAGCAACTGGTCCTATCCTTTCAAGGATCTCAAAAGGTCCAACAAAATGGGGAGCTAGCTTAGAGCCCTTTCCAAAATGGATTGGACTCTTATGCGGTCACACTCTCAAGAATACTTTGTCTCCAACTAGATAGGCTCGATCAATCCTCTTCGCATCTGCATACTTCTTCTGCCTATCTTGACCTTCCTCAAGTCACTGCCTAATCAAGGTCACCTACTGCTCCATATCCCTGACTAGCTCAGGACCAATGGAAACTCTATCCTCGATCCTATCCCAACTGAGTGGGGTCCTGCATGGTCTACCATAAAGAGCCTGGTAGGGAGGCATACCCAAGGAAGTTTGGTGTCCATTGTTATAGGCAAACTCCACTAGGTGTAGGTATTCTTCCCACCAGGTCTGATGGTCCATGACATACATGCAAAGCATGTCTTCTAACACTTGATTGACCCTTTCGGTCTATCCATCTGTCTCAAGATGATAAGCCGCACTGAAGTTGAGCCTAGTACCTATAGCTGCCTAAAGTTCTCTCTAAAAGGATGAAGTGAAGAGAGAATCTCTATCTGAAATGATCTTATGAGGTACACCATGAAGTCTGACTACATCTCGCAAGAACACTTGTGCCACTGTTGGTGTAGTAAAGGTAGTATGCACGGGTGAAAAGTGAGCCACCTTAGTCAACTTGTTGACTATCACCATGATGGCATCATGATGATGAGAAGACATAGGAAGACCTACTATGAAATCCATAGATATGGTGTCCCATTTCCACACTGGTACCTCATGAGGCTGAAGAAGACCACTTGGATGATGGTGTTCCACCTTCACCCTTTGGCACTCTACGCATCTAGCTACCATCTCTGCAATTTGCAACCTCATGCCTGGCCAATGATATAGTTTCCTCAAGTCGGCATGCATCTTCTTTACCCCAGGATGCACTGCATAAGGGGCCCTATGAGCCTCAAGCATCACAAATTCATGCAACCCACTGGAAGAAGGTATATAGATATGTCCTCTATGATGCAATAGTCCATCGGACTCCAAGGTATACTCTAAAAACTTCCCTTGAAGGGGTCTCTGAGATCGAATCAACTCACAAACCTCTATGTACAACTCATCCTCTTGCAAGTGATGGAGGATGTGATCTCTCAAATCTGTGCTAGGAGACAGAAGAAAGCTCATGCCATCTCCTACTCAAGGCATCTTCTACCACGTTCTCTTTCCCTTTGATGTAATGGACATCAAAATCATATTCACATAAGAACTCCATCCATCTTCTCTGCCTAGCATTAAGGTTTGGCTGAGTGAAGATGTACTGAAGACTCTGATGGTCTGAATGAAGTTCAAACCAATGTCCTAAGAGAAAATGTCACCATCTGACTAAAGCATGCACCACTGCTGCGAGCTCAAGGTCATGGGTAGGGTAGTTGAGCTCATGAGTCTTTAGTTTCCTAGACTCGTAGGCTATAGATCGCCCACCTTGCATAAGAACCACTCCCAAACCATCCAAGGAAGCATCTGCACATACCATAAAGTCTACTGAAGGTTCTAGTATAGCTAAAATGGGTGCACTGGTGAGTTCTCTCTTGAGTTCCTGAAAAGCCTTATCACGCTTTTCAGTCCACTCGAACTTCTTTCCCTTTCGCTGAAGAGAGGTAATGGGGTGTGCTACCCTAGAGAACCCATTAAAAAACCATCTATAGTAACTGGCTAAACCCATGAAACTCCTAACTTCAGTTACAGTGGTAGGTGCTAGCCAATCCATGATGGCATCAATTTTCGATGGGTCTACTGAGATCCCATCACCTGAAATAACATGGAGAAGGTACTTGACCTCTGCTCTAAAGAAAGCACACTTTGACAAGCTACCATACAACTGATTGTCTCTAAGACACTGCAAAACTTGCCTCAAGTGTTCCTTGTGCTCTTTCTCATTCTTGGAATATATCAAGATGTCATTGAGAAACACAACTACAAACTTGTCAAGGAAGGTTCAAAATACTCCATTCATAAGACTTGTGAATACAGCTAGAGCATTTGTAAGACCGAATGGAACCACAGTGAATTCATAGTGGCCATATCTAGTGTGGAATGTAGTCTTGTGAATATCACTATCCACAATCCTCAACTAATGGTAACCTGATTTGAGGTCTATCTTTGAGAAGACTCGGGCACCTTGCAACTGATCGAACAAGTAATCGATCCTAGGAAGTGGATACCGATTCTTGATGGTCACCTTGTTCAACTGTCGGTAATCCATGCACAACCTAAGAGAGCCATATTTCTTTTTCACAAAGATAACTGGTGCACCCCAAGGAGAAACACTAGGACAAATGTGTCCTTTCTCTAACAGTTCCTCAAGCTGTAACTTGAGCTCATTAAGCTCATTAGTGGTCATCCTATAAGGTTCTCTAGAAACTGGCTCCACTCCTGGTATGAGATCAATTTGAAAGTCTACTACCCTACGAGGAGGGATACCAGGTAGCTCTGATGGAAACACATCTGCAAACTCTTGAAGAATGGGGAAGTCATCAAGAGAAGTTTCCTTCTCTATCTCTTCTTCCCTATCGCTGATGGTGATGGCATACAACTGGCATCCCTTCCGCATGCATCGCTTAAGCTGCATAGTGGATATCACATGGAGGGATATAGGCCTATGAACCCCGATAATAACTGTATCTATACCATCATCATCCAAACATTTGATCCTCTTCTTACGACAATCTAGCTTGGCTCTGTGGGCACTTAGCCAATCCATGCCAAGGAATAGACCGTAAGATCCAAGGGGAGTAACTCTAATATTAGCTATGGTGGTCATCCTACCAATCTAGATTGGGAAATCGCTAACCATCAAGGTTATGGAAACTCTAGCCCCTAAAGCTAACTCTACTTCCCAACTAACCTCCTGACTAACTGCCACTAGCCTGCAATGTTCCACAACTGATGGAGAGATAAAGGAGTCAGTGGCTCCAATATCAAAAAGAATAGTAACATCACTACCTCTAATCTTACCTGGGGCCTCAATAACGGTAGCTTGGTGCTCTGCCTGACGATTGTCCACTGCTACAAAAACCATGTGGGATTTCCCCTATCCCCTACTGTAGGTTCTGAAACTGCCATATGCTGACTACCACCCTGTGGGCACTCTCTAGCTAAGTGCCCCATGGCACCACATGTGTAACATGGCCCCCGTGACTAAACCTGAACACCAGGAGGCCTAGAATACTATGATCCCACAGCCCTAGATGAACTGCTATAACCTCCCTTAGAGGACTACTGAGTCCATGCTAGAGGGGTAATAGGTGCCTGAGATCTTTGGTCCTTCTTAGGACCCTGAGACTGTCACTGCTTGGACTTGGAGCCCTACTGAACCTGAGGTGCCCTCTGTCACTGGTTCTACTATGACTATTGTGGTTGTTGTTTTTGTTGTTGCTGGTACTACTGTGGGGCCCTATATGTCCCGGAAGAGTTCTTATGATTCCCTTTCCATGAGTTCTTCTTATATCCTGAGCAATGAGATGAGGTATTATAGTTCTGTGAACCATCCCTATAGTTTTGTGGGCCCTAGACTATCTCTTTGGCCACTAAGGCCCTGTCTATTGTGAACCTCAAGTTCCCTAAAGGTACCATGTGTACCCTATCTGAAATCACGGGATTTAATCCCTTGATGAACCTGTTCACCTGTAGCTTCTCATCTCCCATGTATTCAACATAGGGTAGGAGATTGAGAAACTTGCCCTCATACTAGGCTACTAAAAGACCCTATTGCCGGAGGTCATGGAACTCGTCTATATGGTGCTATCTGAACTACTCAGAAATATACCACTCTTTGAAGAGCTCAAGGAAAGCTCCCCAAGAGAGGGTATTGATGTCAATGAGACCCTTGGTCTCCTCATGCCTCCACCAAGTGGAGGCTCCGTCTCTAAGAAAAAGGATTGTGAATCATGCCTTAAGGTTGCTGCCATATTTTCACAACCCAAAGCACCTCTCAAGGCTTAATAGCCAAGCCTCAGCTCCTACCCTATCTACTTCTCCTATGAAGGGAGGCGGTTTAAGCCTCATCAATTATGTAATCTGATTTTTGATATCAGGGGGTGCCCTATCAAGTCTCTGTGCACCTCCCCTAGGAACACCACCTGGTACTGCGATGGAGTCATCCTCCTGATCTATCTTATTTCCCCTTGCTCTAGGAGGTGGGCTCCTACTTCTCTCTCTCTCTTGATTAACAGGTGGCATGTGGTCAAGAATGATTCTGGCCAGGTTCTGAAAGGCCAACAAAAGTGTTGCATTAGGATTAGGAGGGGGTTCAGGAGGTGGACTCTGATCCCTCCTATGATCCTCTACCTTGGGTTGTACCTCCATGCATGTTGTGGGGATATGTTTTCGACCACGCCCTTGCTGACAGGCTTGATGAGTGACAGGTGGCATCCTACACATGCAAGACAAATTTAGTGATAACGTAGTGGGTTAGGTTCCCAATGTTTCTAACATTGCTCTGATACCAAAATGTCATGCCCAAAAGTATCATGGCACATCTTGAGAACCTTAGTATCATGTGGATAACTAAACTTTATGAATTTGAAGAAGAAGAATGGATTAAGGTCATTCTAAGTAGAGTGCATGATCAGTTTATTTGGCTTGGAGATTAGCCTGTGAATATTTGAAGTGACCTAATTCATGGTATAATAGGATTGGATAATTCTAGATTCATCCCTATTGCAGAGAAGAACACAAAGGAAATGGTGGAAACCCTAATGCAGTCAAAATGGGATAAGAGAGTGATGCTAGTTAATGACATATTTTAGCAGGATGTCAAATTGATTTCAACGATTCTAGGATATAAACTTCATTACAGTAGTTGGCCCAAATCAGTATCAACAGGAGTAATTTTGATGGCTTATAAAATGGTTAAGGAAAATGTTAAGTATAACTTATGCAAAGTAATTGCACAATAGTTCTTGGAAAACATGAGGAAAATAAAGAAAGATAGGACTAAGGTATTTAGATTTGGATCTTTACTAGTACACATGTATGTTCATATTGTACATAAACTCCCTGGTATGCCCCTAGAGCTTGAAAGGATAGTGAACCCACTAGAATACATATCACACATAGCTACAGAAGAAAAAATATTACATGGGTTGATGGTGAGTTATTTGTGATGATCAAAATAATTCAGAGATAGATGAAGGAAAGAGAGAGGATTCCTGAAGCATTGGTAG
Source organism: Thuja plicata (assembly GCA_018584345.1). Taxonomy (NCBI): domain Eukaryota; kingdom Viridiplantae; phylum Streptophyta; class Pinopsida; order Cupressales; family Cupressaceae; genus Thuja; species Thuja plicata. Next base: position 4,677,070 of record MU227345.1, read on the forward strand.
AGAAGTGCAAAGATTCAATTTGTTTCATGGTTGAAACTAATTGTGTTTTCTTTGAGGAAGTACAACCTAGAAAGAAGTGGTGTTATCCTCTAGGATATGAAGTTAGTTTTGAGTCCTTGACTATGCAAGTTGAACACGTTCTATCCTTGGAGATTGATACATCCAAAGAAAGATGGGGCCTATGAAGAGAAGTAAGAAAATATAAGGGAAGAATAGACTACAGGTGTAAAGAAGAGGAAATTAGAAAACTTGATAGATGATCTAGTAGCCAAGGGTATCACAAAAGAGGAGATGAAAGAGGTTAGAAGGAAGATGGCAGAAAGATATTTTGGGTTGGCGAGAACTGCTCTTGTAGCCCTTCCACCTTCAGAAGTTGAGAAGGTAATCAATACACCCTCTATTGTGATTTATATATTTGAGACTACACCTACACCACCAAAGATAACATCACATAGAGAGAAACCTATGGGATTGGCTAGAAGGAACACAAGGTTCACTAAATAGGACTCTCCACCTAAGAAACAAAGGACATAAGCTGAAGAGAAGGGAGAATAGAATAAAGGATAAGAGAAGAAAGGAGAAAATAAGGAAGTAGAAAAGAAGAAAGAAGAAGAAAAGAAAGAAAAAGAGTAGAGCACTGAGGTGAAACAACTCTAGAAACCTGACATGAAAATACTAGAGAAGAGAATAGTTGAGCAGGGAAAGCTTATCTCTTTGATTAGATACTATGAGAGGTATGATACATCAGATAAAATTTTGATTGAAGACATGGTAATAAATCATTTGCTTTCTTTTAAGAACTTGTTATAATTTGAAGGCAATACACCTGAAGAACTTTATTTGAAGCTGGAAATAAGGAAACAGTTAGCACATATAGAAGATGAAGCAATCAGAGTACAAGAAGTTGAAAATATGTTACTTGTTGTTTCTATTAAGGAAATGGAAAAGATATTAAAAGATTTGGAGCCTTTGTTGGGAACTAATTCTAGATTGGTAAAGATAATGGGGAGATGATGTGATGAAGTGATTGAGGAAACACAAAAGGTTGTGGAAAAGGTTTTGATGGATAGTGAACCTAAGAATTTCTTACCACCAAAGGCTAATAATCCTAAAACTATTGAAAGATGTGAGTCATCAAGGATGGATTAAATAAGTCTTGATAAGTCAATGTGAAAATTCACTAGTGAATTTGTGAGTATAATGAAGCAACCATATTTCTTTATTTCTGGTGTACCTATGTCTTTGGACACCTCGCTAGATGATAGTGACCATTTTAGGAAGGATACAAACATAGAAGGAAACCTTGTTCCAAAAATGGAAGTAGAAGATGAACAGAAAGTGAGAAAATTTGAAGTAGTGAATGAGACAATCATTAAAGTTGAAGAGAAACAAGAAACTCATGCATCAGTTTCCTCTAATGAAATATAACTGATTGAATGTTTGATAATGTTAAGTTGAAGATGATGCAAGACATTAAAATAGTTAATGGTTTGTATTTTCATTGATGTCAACTTGATATCATCTATACGGTCATAAACATAATGCCAAAGACTTTAGAGAATCAATGGAACAATGATTATGCTTTCAACAATGCATAAACCTCAAGTATTCACTAAGTGATAGACTACACCAATGGGGTGCACAACATTGGTAAAGGCAGAGAAAAAGTCACAGTGTTTCTCGACAAAGAAGAATCATAGGATTCTTGATGAACTAAAAACAAAGTTACCCGACAGACAGAGATCCTGAAGCTAACTGGAGTTACACCAATGGAACTAGCAGTTGTCACTGACGATGAACTGTAGAATTGACTAACAGAACAGAGAGTTCAAAAAATCACAAAATATCTAGCTGGCAGAGCTTAAGGATAGACTTAACTGGTTTTTTTAGTTGTTTTATTTGACCACAGTTAAGTAATTAATTTAAAGAAGATTTATACAGTTGGCAAAAATATATCTAAGAGATAAATCATGAGTTAAAGCCATAAATCAATTTGGCTGGATTGTTTTTCACGCCAAGAATCAAGAATCAAGAATTAAGGAATATCATGTCTATATAAGAGACAAGCATAATTCATTTATGTAATCCATCAAATACATAGAAGGGGAGTGAATAAAAAGAAGATGCTAAAGAGAAACTGGTGAAGGAAAAACTTCATATAGTCGTAATCAATCAAGCTGAGGGAGAGCTAAAGAATTCTGTAGACACCGATGAATAGTGAAGCACAACATCATAGAGAAGAAAGTGTGGATCACAAAGGAATTGAATTGATACATTAATCAAAGAGGTATTGTACTTAAATAGATTTGAAAATCTACAATTCAAGTTGCATTAGAAATAGGTCATTGTGTTTTAGTTTAACCATTGAAGCATTAAGTCTCTTAACAAAGCAGGACTTAACCATCTTATATAATTGAGGTATATCCTAACAGATTACCAAAAAGGTTGATTCATGAAAGTAGCATTGAATTTTCATAAAGCCTATTGATATCCTAAGAAGAAGGTTGATTCAAGGATGGTAGCAAGATTTTCCTAAAGCCTATTAATAGTCTAAGAAGGAGGCTGATTCAAGGATGGTTGCAAAATAGATGCTAGATACTAAGTGACAACCTATATGTATAAAATCCTCTAACAAGGTCGCACTTAATAGTGTGTTTGTAACCTTTAACATGGTTGTCTCCTAATAGGGCTCACTTCAATAGAGTGAAAATTTGGGGTACCGATCCCAGTGGTTTTTTCCCTTAACAGGGTTTTCACGTTAAAATCCATGTGTTATGTGTGTATGGTTTATTACTTTATTGTTTTACATTTCACATATGCATTTCTAGATTTATTGGTATACTCTACATATTTATTGAGTATCGATAAATAAGTTTTACTGCTTATTGGTTATCAAGGAGAATAAGGACAGACAAGGTAAACCGACAGACAGTTAATTATTTCAAAGTATTTAAAGACATGCATCTTGTAGGGACTTAATAATCTGAGGTGTATTGATTGGTGGATTAAAGTTTAAAGGATAAATTTTTGAGGCCACTGATTCACCCCCCCTTCTCAGTTATTACTAACAATTGGTATTAGAGCTTGTGTGCTTAGAAGGAAGGTTTCAAGACTTAAGTAAAGATCACAAGATGAACAGACGAGATGTGCCCAAGTTGAACAAAGACAACTTTGCTTCATGGAAAAGTAGGATAAGACTCCACTTATCAGGTATTGGCAATGATATTAATCAATACTTAGATACTAAATATGTGTTGCCTACAGGACCATTGACAGTAGATTAATTGAGAGTGAATCATGAGCATAACTGCATGGTTACAGAGCTTTCTTCCTCACTCTCTGATGTTGAATTTGAAGATGTCAAAGATTACAAAACTGCAAAGACAGTGTGGGACAAACTGAAGCTTGTACATGGAGGTGATACAAATGTTCTAAGAGGCAAGGCAGAAAGCCTTAGAGGAAATTTGATGATCTCAGAATGAAAGAAGGTGAAAACATCGCACAGTACAACACAAGAATACAAGAAGTAGTCAATGCTATACGAGGTGTTGGGGTACACTTGAAGAGGAGACAGTGGTAAGTAAAATCTTAAGAACCTTATTTCTTGTATATGATATTAGAGTCTCTGATATTCAAGAAATGAGAGAAGTAGAAAACAATACAGTTACTCTTGATAGCCTAATTGGTAGACTGATTTCATTTGAGATGAATAACTTTGACAGTAGTGTCTTACCAAGTTTAGAGTCTGCATTTAAATCTTCTCTGAGAATAAGAAAATCTAGTCAGAGACACTCATCTAGAAGAGACAGTGAAAGTGAAAGTGAAGAAGAAGATCTAGATTAAATAGAAGCACTCATGGTAAGAAGAATGCAGAGAGGCAAAGGTAAATACAAAGGCAAGTTACCACTTGTATGCTTTAATTGTATAGAGATTGGACACTTTGCTGCAAGATGTCCTAATAGAAGAAAAGATGATAGAAGTGATGACAGATCTCTTGAGAAGAAGTCTGACAAAGGTGATAAAAAACATTACAGAGGTTACCGACGATCAGAAAGAAAGGATACCCAAGACTACAAGGATAAAAGTAAGAAGGCTAGCTACCTAGCTTCTTTCAAAGATGAAGATACTGACACCAAACCGGATGATGACATCGAAATAGTATTCGTAGCTGTGAAGGATGATTTAGATGAAGATGAAAGGTATGAAGAAACTATACTCATATCTAAGATTAGTAAGAATGATTTCTAGATTATAGATAGTGGCTGCACTCACCATATGACTAGTGACAAAAAAAAATTTAATACTTTTGAACACTATAATGGTGGTATAGTAAGAATGGGAAATGATACACCCTGTCAAATTGAAGGTAAAGGAACAATAATGCTGAATAACCTGATTAAATGTGAAAATTCTTATTGGGTAAAAGGATTGAATTATAATCTATTGAGTGTCTCTCAGCTGAATAATTCAGGTCACAAAGTAGCATTTGAGAACAAGAAGGCCAAGATCTTCAATGAATCAGGAAAACTGATTGGTACCGGTGAACAAACCAAGGGTAACTTATTCTATCTAAATGATACTAACCCCACTTGCTTGATGACTAGAAATGAAGACATATGGTTATGGCACAAAAGATTGTGTCATGTGAATTTTGACAACATGATAAAAATAAGCAAGAAAAGAAGTGTAAGAAGCTTACCGACGATGACAAAGTTAGACAACATCATGTGCAAAATTTGTCAAAAAGATAAAATGACAAAGTCTAGTTTCAAAAGTAAAACCCATACATCTGATGATATTCTAGAATTAGTCAATACTAATTTATGTGGACCTATGAGGAAAAAGAGTTATTATGGAGATAGATATTTTATTCTCTTTGTTGATGATTACTCTGGAATGACGACAGTCATGTTTCTAAAAGAAAAATCTGAAGCATTCAAGATGTTTAAATGGTATAAGGCTATGGTAGAAAAACAAAGTGGTAAGGATCTAAAATTTTTAAGATCGGATAGAGGAGGAGAATTTATATCAGATGAATTCACTAATTTTTGTAATGAGCATGGTATAAAAAGATAGGTTTTTACACCAAGAACACCACAGCAAAATGGGATTATTGAAAGAAGGAACAGATCAATAGTTGAATATGCAAGAACACTGATGATAGAGAAGGACATCACCCAAATCTTTTGGAGAGAAGCTATTAGCATTGTTGTTTATACACTTAACAGAGTATGATTGAAGAAGGACTCAAAGAAGACTCCTTATGAGCTATGGTATGGTAAAAAACCCAATGTAAGTTACTTCAAAATATTTGGTAGTCAATGTTATGTCTTAAAAGATGACAGAAATGGAAAGCTTGATGCCAAAAGTGATGAAGGTATTTTTCTGGGGTATTCTACCAAGAGAAAAGCTTTTAAATGTCTAATCAAGGATTCTAACAAAATAGTTGAAAGTGAAAATGTGAAGATTGATGAATTTGTAGAAAAGAATGAGCTGGAAAGAACAAAAGAACCAGAAGACTACAACAAGTTTGTATATTGTGAAGAACCCATAACTCTACCTGAGCAACAGTGCTAAAATCCAAAACAACAGAATGTTGCGACCGATGGTCAGGATAATGATCAAGATAATGTGAAAGGTAATGAAGATCAAGCTGATACACAAATATTTGTATCTGTACTTGCAAGATATGTAAGAAGGAACCATCCAGAGGACCAGATCATAATAGATAAGAAAGCTGGTACAAGAACAAGAAGTAAGTCCTTAAACTCAAATTGCTTAATTTGTGAGTTTGAGCCAAAATCTGTCAATGTTGCACTAGATAATGAAGAATAGATAAGTGCTATGAATGATGAGATTGAACATATTGAGAAGAACAAGACATGGTCACTTGTGCCAAGACTAGATGACAAGAATGTCATCGGTACAAAATGGATATTCAGGAACAAACTGAATGAGAATGGAGAAGTCACAACGAACAAAGCAAGACTAGTATGCAAGGGGTATGCATAAGAGGAAGGTATAGACTATGGAGAGACCTTTGCACCCATTGCTAGGCTAGAAGGAGTAAGAATAATTCTTTCTTATGCTACATATAGAGGATTCAAAGTATATCAAATGGATGTCAAGTCAGCATTCCTAAATGGAATACTTGAAGAAGAGGTATACATTGAGCAACTAGAAGGGTTTGTAGAACCAGACAAAAGGAACATGGTATGTAGACTTCATAAAGCCTTGTATGGATTAAAAAAAGCTCCTAGAGCATGGTATGAATAACTTCATTCCTATCTAATAAGTATTGGATTCATAAGGACTAGTAAAAACAGTAATCTTTATTTGAAAGAAGATACTAATACTAACACTTTGATTGCTGAAATATTTGTTGATGACATCATATTTGGAGGCAATGATGTGCTATGCAAATCATTTTTTGATGAGATGAGAAAAGAGTTTGAGATGTCTATGTTTGGAGAGATCAAGTTCTTTCTTAGTCTATATATCATTCAACAAAGTGAAGGAATTTTCATTACACAGTCCAAATACATCAAAGAGGTCCTGAAAATATTCAAGATGGAAGATTCCAAACCTGTTGAAACATCGATGGCTACTGGATGCAACTTAAAAAAGGAAGACAAGTCAATAGAGGTAAATCAGACTCTGTACAGATCAATGATAGGAAAACTCATGTATGTTGTACACACTAGACCAGATATTGCATATGTAGTAGGAATTGTTGCTAGATTTTCTGCTAACCCCAAGGAATCACATATGACTGCTATGAAAAGAATTCTAAGATATCTGAAGAATACTAAGGAATTTGGCTTATGGTATAGAAGAGAAGGAAAATTTGAACTAAAAGTGTTTACCGACACTGATTGGGCTGGAAATATTGATGACCGGAAGAGCACAACTGGAGGATAATTCTTCATGGGTGATAGACTTGTCACATGGATTAGCAAGAAGCAAGGATGCATCTCTCAGTCTACTACAGAAGTAGAATATGTTGGTGCTGCTGCAAATTGCTCAAATATTGTATGGATCAAACAGTTACTGGAAGGTATGCATATGAATATCTCAGAACTAGTGGTTATCTATTGTGATAATACCAGTGCAATAAACATTTCCAAGAATCTAGTCATGCATGCAAAGACTAAAAACATTGCCATCAAGTATCATTATTTAAGAGAACAAGTTCAAGGAAAAGAGGTGATACTTGAATGTGTGCAATCAAAAGAATAATTGGTTGATATCATCACCAAGCCACTACCCAAGGATATATTTGAGTACCTGAGAAAGAGACTAGGGGTCAAACCCATGTCTACTAGTCAGTAATGGACTGAAGGCTGCATCAACCATATATTATTAGAATATCATTCATGATTGATGCAAGCACAAGATGAACTTCAAAGCTACATCTATATATAGAAAGGTATATATCATAAATGAACACCAGAGCATATTGTTGTATTGATGATGGATAAGGGAAATTCAAGGAACATATTATGGATAGAATAAAATAATTATTTAACATAAATGTCAGATATTTGTAAAATATTTGTTTGGCATTGTTTTCAAAGGGAGAGAATGTATCCATATTATCATAGAAACTATTCATTATCAGATTACTCCAAAAAGGGAGAGATCGTATCCATAGGGAGAGAATTTGTATAAAAGTTGTAAACAAAAGACAGAGACATCAAGAAAAAGAACAGTCAAAAGAGAGAAATTAACACAAATAGAGGACACAAAACATCAGAAGAAGAAACAAAGAAAGCTGCAAGAATCAAATCTAAGCTTATGTAGAGCTTACCGACGGTCAGACATTTTTATCAGTTATCAAAACAAACTATTTGGTAATTTGATGAATCTCAACAATTGTATTTCATATTGTGTTAGAAATAGTATAGTGTGATAATATAGTATGTTTTCATCAATGCCAAAGGGAGAGATTGATGACATATAACTAATTGAATGCTTGATAATGTTAAGTTGAAGATGATGCAAGACATTAAAATAGTTAATGGTTTGTATTGTCATTGATGTCAACTTGATATCATTTGTAAGGTCATAAACATAATGCCAAAGACTTTAGAGAATCAATGGAACAATGATTATGCTTTCAGCAATGTATAAAAGTCAAGTATTCACTAAGTGATAGACTATACCGACAGAGTGCACACCATCGGTAAAGGAAGAGAAAAAGTCACAGTGATGCCTGATGAAAATGAGACAGTGTTTCCCAATGAAGTAGAATCACAGGATGCCCGACGAACTAAAAATAGAGTTACCCAATGGATGGAGATCCCGAAGCTAACTAGAGTTACACCGATGGAACTGGCAGTTGTCACCTATGACAAACTACAAAATTGACCAACGAAACAGAGAGTTCAGAAAATAAAAAAATATCTAGCTGGCAGAGCTTAAAGATAGACTTAACTGGTTGTTTTATTTGTTTTATTCAACCATGGTTAATTAATTGATTTAAACAAGATTTATACAGTTGGCAATAATATAACTACGAGATAAATCAAGAGTTAAAGTCGTAAATCAATTTGGCTAGATTGTTTTTCATGCCAAGAATTAAGAATCAAGAATTAAGGAATATCATGTCTATATAAGAGACAAGCATAATTCATTTTTTTAAGCCATCAAATACACAGAAGGGGAATGAATAGAAAGAAGATGCTGAAGAGAAACTAGTGAAGGAAAAACTTCATACAGTCCTGATCAATCAAGCTGAGGGAGAGCTAAAGAATTCTATAGACACCGATGAACAGTGAAGCCCAGCATCACAGAGTAGAAAGTGTGGAGCACAAAAGAATTGAATTGATACATTGATCAAAGAGGTATTTTACTTATATAGATCTAAAAAATCTTTAATTCAAGTTGCATTAGAAATAGGTCATTGTGTTTTAGTTTAACCATTGAAGCATTAAGTCTCTTAACAGAGTAGGACTTAACCATCTTCTATAATTGAGGTATATCCTAATACATTACCAAAAAGGTTGATTCATGAAAGTAGCATTGAATTTGCATAAAGCCTATTGATGGCCTAAGAAGGAGGTTGATTCAAGGATGGTAGCAAGATTTTCCTAAAGCCTATTGACAGTCTAAGAAGGAGGTTGATTCAAGGATGGTAGAAAAATAGATGCCAGATACTAGGTGACAACCTATATGTATAAAATCCTCTAACAAGGTAGCACTTAACAGTGTGTTTGTAACCTTTAACAGGGTTGGCTCCTAACAGGGCTCACTTTAGAAGAGTGAAAATTTGGGGTACCAGTCCTAGTGGTTTTTTCCCTTAATAGGGTTTCCACGTTAAAATCCATGTGTTATGTGTGTATGGTTTATTACTTTATTGTTTTACATTTCACATATACATTTCTGGATTGATTGGTATACTCTGCATATTTACTGAGTATCGGTAAATAAGTTTTATTACTTATCGGTTATCAAGGAGAATAAGGACAGACAAGGTAAACCGACAGACAGTTAATTATTTCAAAGTATTTAAAGGCATGCATCTTGTAGGGACTTAATAATCTAAGGTGTATTGATTGGTGGCTTAAATTTTAAAGGATAAATTTTTGAGGCCACTGATTCACCCCCCCCTCTTAGTTATTATTAACATATTCATCTTTATTGTTGGCAAGTGGAGATAAGACTCTGAACACTGATGTTGAGATTATGGATTAAGATGAGTTGATGAATTTATCCTTCATTGTATTTACTAAAGTGAAAGAGAGATCTAAGAAGAAAGGTGAGAAGAAGTCAAGGGTAATGGAAAGAGTAGTTGATACTTTAAAAAAACTCCTACCTATACCTTTTTCTTTACAATCAAAGGACAATGCAGATAACTTGAACAAAGTATTTGATGACTTTGCCAGTCATTATGAGTCCTTGGAGAAAATCGTTGAAGATAAAGTAGAGAAGAAGTACCTCACAAGGAAGTTGGAGGAAATATGAAAGTCTATCTGATGAGATTTTGGCATATTGAAAAAAATTGTATCTGAGGCAAGAATTTTTGTATCGTATGGAAGGAAGTTATGCATTTACTATATAAATCTTGTTAGACATCAAAAAAATATTGACGAGATAATAGTAAAGGACAGACTTACTCTGGACAAGATGATGGATAGTTTTGAGACCTCTTCACACTCTATATTGGGGTTAGATAGAGAATTGTCTAGGATATTGGACAAACTGAGTGTCTTAAATACAGAGAAAGGGAGAGTTGTGGGAAGACTTAGTATGTTGAAGAGTTTAATCACTCCTAAGTTATCAATTCTTGAGACACATCTTTCTGACATGGAGAAGAAAATGTAGGCCCTTAAAAAACATATGCCTATTGAGCTAAAGGTAGCAGAGACATCTTTTTTTTGCACTGAATGTGTTGATTCATGTGAGTTAGATACTGGTGAAGACTTGGTCAGAGGAAGTTAAGATCTTGGAGAGCTCATTTTAATATGTATTAAAAATGATATAATTTTTTTGTTAGCAGTGGCACAATTTTGTTATGTATTCTACATTTTTGTATACCTTTTCCATTGATGTCAAAGGGGGAGAAGAGAAGAAAAATTTATAGAGTAGATATATAAAGGAGATAAATAATTTTGTTTATATCTTTTTGGTATTGACACTTAGTCATTTTCAGTAAGTGTTACCATCAATGCCAAAGGGGGAGATTATTTGAAAGTGGTTCATGTAGGAGTGTTATGGAACACTTGAGAGTTTTCATTTATGGAAACACATCTATTATTGATGGTTTCTTGGAGTGGAACACAGTTTTTGGAGTTTGGGATTGCAAAATGACTAAGTATAGAAAGTAGATTTATAGAGTATAGCATTACAGTTTTGGTCAGTGAAGATAGTATATGATGAATGGTGAGATGCAAGCTTAGAGGAAGCTATGTTGGGATATGTATGACCTTTTGTTAAGGTATCTTGAGTTTTGGTGTTGATCACAATGAGATACAGACAATTGAAGACATGTGGAGATAGAGTTATAGTGATATAGGGAAGATGAACATTCCCAATGATTAAGGGAGTATAATGCAAAGTCTAAATGTGCTAGTTGGATTTGGAATGTAGATTACCTATATTTGATAGTGTATGATCACCAACTTAGTAATTTATTTTTGTATAATTATTAATTCTATTTTATGATGTAATTGGAAGCTGAATGGGTAATGAAATAAGATATATATATATACACACATGGAGAGATTTTGAGAAGAAAAATGTGTATGATGATGTGAGGTGAATGAGATTATGTGGATGGGATGAATGGATGCATTGTAATGTTAGAATTAGATAGATAGTGGTGCTAGCTACAACCGGAATTACCTAAGCATAAAATATGCTTGTATTGTTCATTCTTGATAAAACATTCTAACATAATCATATTTTTTATTGTATGAGTAGTGAGCTCAGTATGCCTTTATTGGGGCTTTGTATTCTTCTAACAAGGAAACATGCTAATGTAATATTCATCTTCTAATAGGGCTAGGTCTCCATATAGAGGCAGAATAATTTTAGTGCATATTTGTGGGTACCATCCCCATTGGGGTTTTCTCTTGGCCAGGGTTTCCTTGACAACAATTCATGGTGTTATAAGTTATGTTGTGTGTGTTTATGTTCTTTTCATTTCAGTATTTATTTGGTTAAGTTGGAAATTAACTGGTTCATGTTTAGAGTATTGTAATATTGATTCACCCCCCCTCTCAGTATTACTTAATCCTAACATAATCATCAATGCAATTTATCTAATGATCTTCTATGTGAGATTCATGTTTGTAATGCCTCCCTGCAATGTGGCTAAATATACTGATGGGATCAAACCTAGGCCTTATTGATGTGAACTCTTGCAAAGGGAATTCATTCCATTCCAACCCTATTTACTTTTAGACCTTTATGTCTTGTAAAGAGTGGGATCCTATGGAGGTAGGGAAGTCCCAGAAGTGTTTCTTCTTCAACTAGATGATGTCATAAGCATCGTAGAGTTGTCTTCCTATCTCCTGTAATGTAATTTGGTTTCATGGATATCATGAAAAATTCATGGGATTAATCGTACTTCCAGCAACTCAGATGTATGTAAATTTTTTGAATTTAATATAATAAGCCCCTAGGGCTCAAACCTTAGCTGAAGCTTCTTCTAAAAGTATCTTGGCATAATCTCCTTCAACAGACCTTATGATTGCAAAGACAATTTAGTGTCATTCACAATAATGTACTATTGACTGTCATCTTTTAGCTTCTCCCTCACTAGCTGAGGGTATACAATATACAACCATATTTTTGGTCATTGAATGTGTTAGAGATTTTTCTTGCAGAATCAAAATAGATTAATAACTAACCAACTCTATAACTCCCAATTCATTATTCTAAAAATACAAAGTCTAATTAATGAGGATAAGAAATCCTCCTTCACTTTGAGATCCACATCACTCGGGTGGGTATTATCTAATCTGCACACACATGAATCCTTTGTGACAAATACAATCTTGTAGATATATAACTGTGGAATAGTTTTCAAACCCTTAAGGTAACAAATACCTCAATATGTTATCAAATATTATGCAATATTTCACTTGCATAGAGTAAGTCTGAAAACTAGAGCAATCCTAACTCCTAACAGCATGAAAGGGAAATGATTTTAAATTGTATTTTGGGTTAATAGATCTCTGAAATACCCCAAATATTTCATAGACCAGTGCCTTATCCAATGAGAAATAGAGTCAAACATAACATTGCAAAGAAGATCATGAATAAAGAAAAACATCACAGTTTGATATGTCTCTATTCCTTACATAAAACATACCCTATCAATCAAGTTCTTGTGAATCCACCTATGTATTCAAATATGCAACTTCCTACTAAAATAGTTTAACCCTCCCCTTAGAAGAGACCTTGGAATAGATAGTACATTAATTAGCATCCACTAAAATACAAGATTGGTATACCCTTGATATTCCAACTCATACACACTTGAAAATAAATCTTAAATCACATTCATTCCTTAAATGACTCTATTGCTACCTTACAATAGACAAAACTAAACCACCCTAGATTTCCTAGTTTATATGATTCAGAAACATAATGGATAGAAATTGATAATAGAACAACAAAACTAGAATTCATTCATAAACAAGTTGTTACAATGATGTTCTTACCTAAAATAGAAAGAAAATTAGAACACCCTATATGCATAGAAGAGGGAAAACTGTACAGAACATACCACACTTGGAACCTGCTCTGGAATTTTGAGAGAAACTGAAAAAATTCTAAAACACCCAAAATAGAGCAGAAAACATGAACCCTTTCAAAAGAGAAAAAGGGAAAGATATAGAAGAAGGAAACCCTAAAACTTATGTCTGATTCACACCTATCCTTCTGGAAAATATGATCTGCACCAACTATCTTTTCCAAAATTTGATCTTATCCTCTGAAAATATCTGATTTTATTCTTCCTCTAAGAAAAACCCTTTCAAATCTAATTTCATTCTATTCAAAATATATGATTTCATTCTTTGATAAATCCCTCCATGAATGCATCTTTTAAGTTTGAAATAAAAATACTGCATGAGATTATAAAATTAGACTATGCATTTCAATGTTTAACTTTTGCATATTATTTCATTTTTTTGCATTTAATATCTCCTCTATGCAAATATGATTTAATTTATCTTTTTATATTCTACATATACTATAATTTTTTAAATCCTTTCATCTTTTAAATATTGTGCACATTCCTGTCTTTGAAATTCTCTTTTATGCATTCTTGCCCTAGAATTCACTAGATTGCACCACTTTCCATGCACTGGTTGGATGATCCTTAACTGGCTCTAGAAACTCTACATCTAACCATGGTTCACCTGGAGACTTAAAGATACACTAGTCTCTAGATCTATGATATATTTCCTTAACACTGGGTTTTCATAGAGACTTGGAGATAACCCTCAGTCTCTAAGTCTTGGATAAACTTTAACTTGACCCTACCTTGACCATGCTCTAACCATGGTTATCTTGCACAATGTATCTCTGAATCTCTGAAACAATTCATTAACCATGGGTTTATTTTGAGATTAAAATGCAAGCCCTTAGATCTAATCTCCATATAACGGCTGGGGATTAATCTTAGAAGAAAAGGAACTTAACTATTTGCATTGGGAGACTTGGTGCGACAGTTAGTTAACTGTTGGGCATGGTCTCACAATCTCTGGTAGTTAACTACTAACATCTCACAACCTAGCACACAGTTAGCTAATGGTTTGTCTCTGAATCTCTAACGTTTACACCACTAACTGCTAGCATCTGGAGATCTGGTGTTCGGTTAGCCTGGCGGTTATCTCTAAATCTCTAAAGGTTTTCTCTGACCGTGGTTACATCTCAAGACTTCAAATGTTGCCACCACTGTCTGCCATGTCACCAACCATTTAGGACCATCTGTGTGCCACTTTTCCACCATCTCATCACCAAAATTTCATATCGGTCACCTAGGCACACTTCCCAATGCACCACCTACGAGCGCATGGAGAGCCTCCTACTCATCTTCAAATTTCAATATTTTTTCCTTCTTTCTTTTAAAGATCTCAAATTTCACCTTTGGGACCAATGTAGTATTAATCCCCATATAATTTTAAATCTTTTTACTCATCATGTGCCCAAAATATGGGGTCCACTAGTGCATTGACTCCTCCAGCCAAGGGTCCCACCAATAGGCCTCCTGGCTTCTTATTCATATTAATGAGTGTGTGTTGGAGCATAAAAACCATTTAAAAAACTCATCTATTGTGGATGTGGGACTAAGTCCCTTAACCTATCCATAAAATTTGTGCAAATTTAACTCCACATTATTTTCAAACACATGATCCTCCCTCTTATTTATATTACACACAACATTCACATGCCTTGTACATTTCCCAAACTTGCAAATATATTTTCTATGTTTTGAAAAAAGATGTGTTGGCCTCCATGCTCTGCACAAGACTTCCTGTATGTATTTAACACCAACCACTTTGCACTTGGTCTTAGTTAAGTTTCTTTTAAAACAATTCACATTTCCACAAAAACTGCACAACATTCTGATGGTTTACACCTTCATTTGTAATTACAATGTTTCTTTTTTTTTTAATTCCCATGGTCTGCGCAACTCCATGTTCTATTTTATACTTGCCAATAACATTTGTATGGAAGTACAAATATTTTCAAGCTTTGTCAATATTCCTACGTAGGCCAGCAAAGATAATGCACTGCCAAATGCATTTGTTTGAAAGCTTCAATACTATCTCTAGCATGGATTTCCTTCCTGAATTAAATATGCAGGGTCTCTTTGTGTTCTTCTCAGACTACATTCAAGCATTTTTCCACAATTCAAATGCAGCACATCCTCTACATTATTGAATTGTGCAGCCTTCTATTTGTTGTTTTAAATGTTTTGGAATGTTTCCTTGGTCTGCACAGGCAATTTATTATGCTTTCCATGCATACTCCTTGTTTTTTACTTGCTTGCGCAGAATGCTAAATTCCTTTTCAACCAACAAGCTCGAAACACTTCAATGCATTGTTTATAATTTTTAAAGTTTCAATTAATGTTCTAGCATGAGGTTCATGCTTTATTGTCTTCTCTGCATTACTATTTCCCACATGGGATTTGGTCTTGTTAATACTTACCAATGCATTTACTATGAAATTTTTTGGCTTGCTTCCTTGTTGTACTGCGCAGCCTCTAGCATTTCATTTGTTTAAAATGTTTTAAACTCTTTGTTTATGTAGCACTCCACTTCAATTTTAATGGAATCCACTTTGTATTGTCTGCACAGTACTCCTTTAGTTCTACACATACCCTTGACATTATTTTAAATATTTAAAATGCTATCTTCCTTCATGCCTCGCGCAAATCCCCTTCAAATGGTATCAGTAATCCCAAATGACAATCTATCTTGTTTCTCACTATGAATTAGCTCTGCTTCAAACCCAATCTCTTCAATATATCAATACTCACCAATAACATTGGTAGATTTGTGAAATGTTTTATCTTTGTGCTTTGCAAACACTCCACTATTAACTGTTCCATGTGAAATCAAGAACCATCCAAACTAAAATTTGCAATGCGCAGGAACAAAGGGAAATTTCATATGTAAATCCTAATCCAAGTCCTTATATAATAATAATTTCAATATCAAATCTCATTGTAGCTTGGAATGAATCTTGCAACATCATTACTCTAATATTCCTTCTTATCTCCCTTTTACATCAATGTATCTTGGATGAGCATTGGCACCTTTTGCAATCATACCCAACAATAACAACTAGTCTCTGGAACGGGCATTGAAAGCTGATCAAAAATCCTCCTGAAATCATGCAATCTAAAAACTATGCTCACTTCCAACAAATGAGGACATGTGCCAAAGGGATTTGCATGACAAAATTAGGGTCGCAAGATAATAATGTTCAAAATAAGCTAATTTATTCATTCAGCAATTGGAAGTATTCAAACACATGCAAATCCTACTCAAAATGCAACTTGGAAAGATACTGGATCAACTCTTGAGGATCCATCACTTGGCATAGTAATCCCTTAGATCATACTAAATATGAATGCAAAATGGATTTACCTGATTCAAATCCATGTGCAATGTGTAATCAATCAAACATGGTGATTTTGAAATATTGTGCAAGTGCAAACATCAAAACAGTAGAAGTTGCAAATGGATTGGCCTTTGTAAAAATAGAAAACCATGCCTTGAGGCCCAACCTCTGATCTAGGTAGAAAAATTTCATATATAGAGTACAAGGAAACCACTCTCATATTAAAATAATCATCTGATAATAGGTTACCATCCTTTGAAAATGATTGTTTTGTAAATGCAATTCTGTTTAACAATGTCAATCTGCATAAACTGCTTTTGATTCTGATTTCACAAACCAATCAAAAGAGACTCATATAATCTGGAACTCTGGAACTTGATTTATTTTTGTTAGAATAGTCCCAAAGGATAACTAAGAGGGGGGGTGAATCAGTTATTAGTACTTAACTTTAGTTCTTTAACTTCAGAATACAACAAAGTAAATGGTTAATCAGATAACACAGTACACAACACAAAATTTGTTTACGGGAAAACCAAATGGTAAAAACCTCAGTGGGAATTAGTACCCACAATGAACTATACTTGTTTATAGTAATCCCTGTTAGAAGATATCTCAACCCTATTAGGAGTTGTACTTTACAATGCAATAAGTATAGTGACCTAGTTAAGGGTCGAACCTTATTAGGAGTCTTTTACAAATAACCCTATTAGGGGTGGTGGACTCACTGTCCAAAAGCTCACTACTTGATGGTGAAGGCTACAACCTTCTGTATAATAGATATGCACTATATCTGATGATGAACTATAGACTAGACCTGCTATCTTGATCAGCTCCAGTGTATTCCAATCTTTCACTTCTTCTTCACATAGACTCTTGATGAATGAACCAACTCTGATAAACTGCTCTGTACATCTTTCTTCTCTTTTCATATCATTCACACTTAGCGTGTCACCTTTGACTTGCTATAAGTATCTTCCTCAAGGTATGAGATCATGGGACCTGTAAGACAACTCTTCATATCATCCTTGTCGGCTCTACTAAGCATGCAAGCATTATTACAACTGCACAAGTATAAACCAAATAGATGTGAAGCTTCACTAATTCAGCCTCACCAATTTAACTCTAACTTTGTAATCTTCTTGAAACACATTTGGTGCCTTTGGATTAATATCAGCAAATCATAAATAATCATGAATATACACATGCATATATAGAAGATAGCTGCAACTCAAGAAACACGTGATATATGTCAGTCCTAAACCGTTACACTTCTAGAATTGTAACTACCAATAACAGAATTACATAACTTTACTGAAATATCATATCTGGGTCTGCGTGTATGAACATAACATAACCAACATGTCAAAAACATGTATCTATCCATGCAAGTCTTCATATCATCATTTTGATAAGTACATACAAAATTACTATTGTGTATTATATGTTGTCATCAATGACAAACATACAATCAATCAACTGCTCAGAATCAAATCTCCAACAATCTCCCCCTTTGACATTGATGGAAACATATGATATCAAAAACATCCTC
>MU227345.1:4707224-4720554 GCA_018584345.1 Thuja plicata
TTTGGTTGAAAAAGTATTTTCAAACTCAAGAGATCTCAACTTGAATTTAGGAGTCAAAGTTGAGTTGTGCAAGTAATTAGATATTTTAATTATTAATTGTTATTTTCTTTCAATTTTGGAGAGGAGTTAACTGAATGTGTTGTCATTAGGGTTTGCTTGATTAGGGGAAATGGATCCTCATTAGGGGGATTCTTCTCTCATTTGAAAATAACAGGTTTTTGGGAGCATTTTTGGAAGTTTTGGGTGTGTGCTTGATTTTGGAGCATAATTTGGGAATTCTCCTTGCTTGGATTTGGCATTGTGTGTTCTTCAACAGATATTGAGGTAGGGTCTTGTTCATGTCAATTCTGGTTTTTTGGATCACTGTCTTCTATGCATCTGGAGAACTAAGAATCCTTTGTTTGGTCATTCCTTGCTTGGTTGTTCTGTGTGTTTGTAGATTTCAATTGGAAGATAATATTTTAGATCAATTTCATGTTTATTCTAGTTTTCATGTTAGATATGTGTTTGTGGGCACAGAGGGTTTCATTTTATAGCATTATATGAAAAGGGTATTAGGGTTTCTAATTTGAGATTATTATTGAAATATGTGTTTATGGAAACCTAGATCCTTGATTTTCAAAGGAAAATATATATTAATATATAACAGAAGCGCTATCAAAATTTTGTTAAAAAATACCTCCTATATCTCCTAGAAAATGATAAATTAATATTGTCTATATTTAGAACTATAGAATAGGGAAAAATAAATCCCTTTAGAGAAATTTAGTCTTGAGAAAAAAAACATTCCCTATTGAAAAATTAATTCTATCAAAAAAATGACTCACTGGAAAAATACAGTGGTGATAAAAAACTCACTAGTAAAGACAAAAAAAAAGAGGGCTTTTTAATAATTTTGTTTTCAGAATTTCTTTTTTTTTTTTTAAATACTAATAAACTGGTTTTAAAATAAACCGCAGTGTTTTATTTAATAAAAAAAAAATATTATAAAAAAAAAAAAAAAATTGCACAAGGGAGTGGGTGGCGGGGGCCACCGCACCCCCCCTTGCCTGCGCTGGCAGGAACAACTCGGCGCGGCAGCCGAGACTGCCGACACAACAGCCGGCGCCAGCCGCAGCTGGTCGTGCATCCCTTTAAAAGGGGGCCGGCGGGTGTAAAGACTGGGATGGGGGCCACAAGAACCACCTCCCCCCGTAATTTTTACTTTCTCATTGTTTTCTTTTTTATTATTAAAAGTTGTTTTAAAATCATTTTTTTTATTTTAAGTTTAGGTTATTTAAATTTTGTTTTATATGAATTTATTTTAATTAAATTTGTTTAATTGAAAATTTAGTTAATTAAATTTTTGTTTAAACTTTAAGTTAGTTTAGTTAATTTTAAATTAATTTAATTAGTTTTAAATTGATTTATGATTAATTTCATGATTAATTTATTATTAATTTTTAAATTAGTTTAGAGTTAATGTTAAATTAGTTTAGGGGTAATTTTTAAATTTGTTTTAAATTAGTTAATTGGTGAAATTATAATTTTTTTTTTTATATTAAAGGGAATTGCCTTTCTGAAAAGGGGGAATTTATATTTTTTTATTATTCATAAACCAAGGGGGGTTTTATTTTGTCATGATTATAAATTGACTGTTATTAATCAATGAGTTTTGATGGTGCAAACTAGATAATAATAGAGTCATTATTGGACGAATCTTATTAATGCTATCTTACACCTAAGATTTCATAATTTTGTAAGTATAGCTAAAATTGGTAATTATTCCATGGATGTGTTTATATGCTAATTTTATAATTAGATCTATAGGATATGTTAATGTTACCAATATGAAGTATTTAATTATCTTTGGATAGTAATTGTAATGGGTAAATGAATTTGCATGATTAGGGATTATAAATTTGTTTATTCCTACGTTGACATTATATTTGATTTTAATGCAATCTAAATATGAATTATTGTACTATGATGTGCTTTGGATGCGTGTTTATATGAATTGGATGTTTTCCTATGTTGTCATGCTTTCAGGTATCTGTTGGGCTAGATGAACCTAGGACTTAAATCCAGAGGTTTTGGGATTGTAATTTTGCATGGTATCTGTTGTGATGTTAATTTGTAATTTTATGTCGATATCATAGACCTGATTTCCTATACCCAACCTGATTCTGTTATGATGTGCTTTATGGTCTTATGAGTATATTGTGGATGTGTTTGTGGTTATTGAGAACCTATGTGCTCCTGAATGGGCAGGATGCGATTTGTGGTTATGTATATCTTCATATCTTGATCTTGAACCTAGGTAGGTTAACTAAGTGTATAGTGGGGAAGTGACTTGCAGTGGAGGTTCAGGACTCTAAGTGGTTACTAGGTAAACCCATTGGAAAGTTACTTAATAAGTGAAAATATATGATACATTAAAGGGGTTTAAAATAAACTAATAAGATGTCTGAGTCTCTACCCATGCCTTGGGTGCTGTCGCATGATAGGATGGGAGTTGAGATCCTTGTCTATGCGAAAGCATCACTGAGCCATGTAGTGTCACCAGGAGGCCAAGGTCAAGAGGTACTACTAGAGTTACCTTCAAGGTTGGACTTATGTGATGACACTTCCGTATATATAGCTTAGGTTATCCTACATGTGTCAGTTACTTCTGGTGTTGTTTAGTATTATTTTTTGTGGTTTAGATTGCTTCTAGGATCTTCCTTTGCATTGGAGTATGAGGTCATGTGTACCTTGTTTTGTGTTCTTGTTGTATACCCCGTGTGATGGACCTGTTACTATCTCCTCAGCACGGTGGGAGTGGACCTTTGGTTCCACGTGGTTGGGCGGTAGTGATTCTTATTATTGTTGAGATTTTGACGGATTCTTCTTCATGCTTGGATGTTCTTTGATGCAGTTCTACCTTCTGATTCCTTTGGAGACTATATCAGTTTCATGAGTTGTATATTTGCACCATATGTTTATATTTGTTATCATCCTTTGGAGGATGCATTGTATTGTTTATTATGTATTATTACATACCCTATGATTTGTGCAGTGGATGTTGATTAGGTAGTATACCTTATGGTATCAGTTGTATATGTAATCTTTATTACGAGATGTATGTTATTGGTTTCAGATTATGTAACCTTTATGTCAGTTCTTTATTATTGTATCGTAGATTCGTTTGTTTCAGTAATTCTACGTCAAGGAACCCTCGAGGTATGTTAATCATGTATGAGTTGTAGTTCATGTATGTCATGTACTTCATTGTGTTGCTTCTGCATTGTTATTAATATTGTTTGTAAACATTTAAAAAAAAAATTATTCCGTGAACTTAGTTTTTTGTTTGGGTTAAGTTCTCCTGGGTTCCCTGGTGGGGCATTACAATGATCAAGATACTATCCAATCCTATCCAATATTTTACCAAGATCCCACATCCCTAGAATCTCATGATGATTCCCTCATACCCTTTCACTTCCTCCAAGATTATACCTTCCCATCTCAATAAAAAATTATTCATACAAGTCCTATATCGCATCTACCTCCTAAGAAAGGTCAGGACACCCCTTCCACCATTTCCAATGAGCCTATTGAAAACCAAGAGAAAAGAACCCTTTCTACACTCTCAATGATCCTCTTCAATGTCAAGCTCAAAATATCCCATCATCTTCTTGTTATGATCCCCTATGTCTACCTCAAAAATCCTTCACTCTTCCAAATTTATTTCATGGTATTAAATCCCCTCAAGCTTCAATTTCTCCTATCAAAGTTGTTCATATCGAAGATGTTCATCAGCCTATTGGTATAAAGATAAATCTTAAAGATGAGTCTTGGAAATATATCTCACTCTAAATATGTTTATATCCCTTTCCCACCTTATCTCCCTCCATTCAAATGTAACCATATACCTTCCCCATCCTCCAAATCCATTTTGGGTCACTATATCCTGAAGTTAATGTCTCCATCCTCAAAATCTATTTTGGGTTCCTATATCCCAAAGCTAAAGTCTTCATCTCTTCCAACAATATTGAGTCCTTATATTTTTCCATCCATCATACCTACCATTCCTAGATTTCCATCCACTTACCCTATCAGGTATCAAGATCAATGAAGGTGCACATACTTGAGAAACTTCTAAGAACCTATCCATATGAATCCTCCATATCATTCCTATCCATCAATGAATCCAAAAAACTTTGGAAGAAACTTGTATGTCAAACAAAAATAAATAAAAAATTCAAGAATCTGCAAGCATTCAAAAATTCCCATGTCCAATCTAATTGACATGTGAATACAAGAAAAAAAAAGAAATGTCCAAAAGGCTGCAAAGGTCCACCAATAAAAAAGAAATATCCAAAAGGCTACAAAGGTCCATCAACAAAAAGTAAAAATTGAAGAAAATGTGGGTTCCTAAATCCCTCATTTAAGAAATGCATTTCAAAGCATCACAAAAGAAAGAAAAATCAAAAGTTATGTGGATTCCTAAGTTACTTTTGAAATACTTGCACACAAAAAAAAAATCAAAGTTAACATTCAAGCTTCCAAAGGCTTTCACTCTATCTCCTTCCAAACATTTTCCACTTTCCAAGTCTATTTTGGGGTCCCACATCCAAAAATCTACTACCTTAGATACATCCTCACCTCCATCATCTATTGTTCCTCCATCATTCCATCGCCCTTTGAGGTGTGTGCCAAATTTGATCCCGACACCATTTCTATCTATCCCTACACAAACCTTCCAATATCCCATCTATTTTCCAACACCCACTTGTCATCCTTTAATCCCCCTTATCCAATCATATTAATCCTTAAACACCATTTGCCTTATCCTCCATATCATTATCCTTGTTATCATTCTATCAACATCTTTGGGCATACTTTAAACAATCATGTGCCATTGTAGCATATCTTTCAAAAGAGTATTATCCAAAGATTAAGATGTTTGAGAAATATTGAAAAAGGTGAAAAAGAAAAAAATGAAAAAAATTAAAGAGAAATTATTCATCCTATGGTGAAAACCACTTCTGGTGGCACCTTGGGAAAGTACCATGATGAAAACATGGCAAACAGGTGTCATGCATAGTCCACTTTCTTGTACTCTGCACTTGGGGGAAAATTCCACCCATGAACATTAGGTATCTTGACACCTGTTGTCCTTTCCATCAGATTATTCACTTGTTACATCCATGCTACCCTATCATGATATTGTTTATCTGAAATCAACTCTCATCATCCCTAAGCATCCTGACAATACTTCCAAACTATCCATTTGTGGCTTCCATCGAACTAGCTTATCCTGATCATTCTATCCTATTTATATCCTATCCAAAATGACCCTTTGATATTGATCAAAAATGAAGGACGTAAAATGTAAAAACATGTTCTCAAATTCCTCTTATCATATCCACTCCTTTGGACAACACATTCCTTTCATTGCATCATATAATTACCCTACATGCTATCTGAAACCAAATTATTAGCCTACATCATCATTTACCTTTCCCTTAGCTCAATTAATCTTAAGGAGACGGTCCTGAGGGTCACATTACACGCTTCCTCCATCATTGACATTGCTTCATTAGTCTACTCATACATCTGTAATACCCTACACCTTGCTATAAATTAAGGGCAAACAAATGTGATCTCACTTGAGAATTAGTGATTAATTCAAAAATCAAATAAAATTAAAAAATTCATCAAAATTAAAAAAACAATCAAACACCATCATCGCCATTTAAAACCATCATGAACATCAAAAATCATGTAAAAAAACAAATCATGTCAAAAATCACAAAAAAATTAAAAATTGAAAAACACTAGACAACAATGAAAAATATATTCCAAAATTAAAAGAATTGCAAAAATCAAGCATCATGTTGAAAACAAATGAAAAAACATCATCATTCATGTCAAAAACTCCCAAAAATTCAAAAATTCAAAAAATCAAAAATAATTTTAAAAAAGAAAAAAAAAACCCCTACCCCTACCCACCCCATCTCCCTTGAGCTCTCCGCTCGGTGTGAGATTAGCTCACCGAGATGTGAGCTCGACTCACACTTAGTGCGACCAAGCTCACACTTGGTGCAAATGAGCTCGCAATATGTTAGTTCTTTTTCTTGTTGATCCCTTGTATACTTGTGACTCAGGTATATTCCTTTATAGGCCCAAGCACTGATTCAACAAGGAAAAGAAGTAACGTTCAACAAGGTCCTAAAACCTTATGCACTTTGAGCTCCACAAACTCAGGTGGGTATTACCTATCTTCTACCTTCAATATTCAGTATCTTCACAAACCGGCAGGTATGGTGGATGCAATCATAAAACATGTAAATGGTAACAGATTTTATAAATATTGATGAGAACCACACATTCTAACTTATCAGACCAGTGACCTATCCAATGGGTATGAAGTCACTTTAAATGAAAAGATTGTTAACAACAACATACATCAAATATAAACCTGCAAATGATCTCTGAACTTGACTATGCCTTACATACTTAATTCACACTTCTTGGAAGCAGATTTAGTTATCCAATTCATTACATTTCTTTACTCACAGAAACTACTTTAAGTATGTTTAATTATCTCTGAAAGAAACCCTAAACTAGTTAGACCCTCTACCTTATAGAGTGATGGATTGAAATGTCCTTAACAACCAACCCAAATGAATACAAGAAACTAAAACAAAGACATTACTATTCAATAAGGTTTCACAAATTATAGGAGGTTATAGATATATATTATTTATTGAAAACATCAAAAACATTTAGAATCAAAGCCAAAAGGACCACTGATAGTCTTAATTCAATATGTAGAGCTTACAAGCCTTTTGTGGCATAAAATTCCCATCTCTACCAAAGAATCAAAAAAACCTAGTTATACCAATTGGATACCACAATTTTGGACCACCTTAGGGAAAAAGGAAACCCTAAAACATAACCACGACAACTCAGGAACCAAACTAACATCAATGCAGAATAGACAGGGAAGCAACAAAAGTCTCAGAAAATCTGCAAACTAGATCAAAACCCTAAGTCACCACCAACAAACATTTATGAAACCCCAGATAATAAAAATTTGTCTCTCTGGCACCCTATGGCCACATAAATGCAATCAAGAAGATCAGGTTGATCCCTCTACTTCTCTACAACCTGAAAGAGCACCACCATGGCTAAAAAACCCTCTACACAGGTTTGAATTTTGAAATAATACCCATTCTAACAATCATCGTGGCATGAAAAAATTATCAACATTTAAGACTGAATCACACCTTTAAGTTTAAAATACAACCATAGATCTTCACTTAAAACAAAATTGTGAGCATAAGACACCTGGCAGTTTCTCATAGCATCTTGATCCTATCTTTGACTTTCAGACACGTGTCAACAAATCGTGAACCTGTGATGGCTATCCTTCATGCTTCTCTTGATCAAGGCTTAGCTTCTATCATCCAATCATATCTATCATGATTGTCCTTTACCCTACCTTAGCTCTAGCCCCATGATCATATGATGCTACATGTCAATTTATCGCAAAGCCTCAATGGTTATCCTTCGTTCACTTTCCATCCCAGGGAATGCTCTTACCATCTAATAAAATCCAATTTGCATGACACATACCTTAACTACAACTACCACCATGCCCCACCAACTTCCATGCATCGCATAGGCATAATCCAGCAAAGGATAAAAATCTTGAACCTTCAAATCAAGGAGTAATGCCCATCATTGGATTCATTTAGATCTGTCTATCTTTAACTGACCGCATGCTTACTAACTATAGGCCCTACTTCCTGAGAAGGAAACGTGTTCATTAGTTGCAGTACCTTGAAGGTTATCCTCCATGCATCTATTGATCGAGGAAATGCAACTATCGTTGGATCCATTTAGATCTAACCATACATTAAATTGCTTGTTTACTCAGCCACTTTCCACATGGCACATAGTAGTGATGTCGCAAAACTTAAAACTATGTATCTTTGGATAATAGAAACATGCCTACCACATGATAGGATCTAATCTAATAGTTAATGAGCCTACTTACATCTTCACTCTCAAAGGGACACTTGGAATTACGGCGTGATCTCACGAACAATAATCCTTGTGCATCTTCCAATCATGGGATAACGACAGTTGTTGGATCCAATCTAAACCACATGAATGTTATCTTCCTTTATCCTAACAGCCATCTTCCACATGTCACCCTCTAATTCTTTTGGACCTCTACCACCTCACCATCCTACTTGGCCCCACCACCTAGCAGTCTACCACCAGTTAGCTAGCCCCAATGCCATGATCTAAATGGACTTGTCATGACTTGGATTGTGACATAATGCCCTGTTGACACCTATCACCACATGGAATCTTCTGCCACATCATCTCCAAATGGGCCCACAAAATTTCCTTCTTGTTCACAAGTTGGCCGCCACTAACCTCTTGACCACTAAACACTAAGCCAAAAATTCATAGGCCTTTTGACACTTAACCATTGCGGGCTAGGATATAAAAATAATAAGGCTCTTAACCGCACATCCAATGTGGGACAAAGGACCTAGAGGGCCTCAAAACAAAAAATAAACTAGCGAAAGCACCATGGATTCTGACTATTTCCAACCTGTAAGATCATACAAAACCAACCCAAGGGCAACAAAAATTGAATTTCCTCGTCCCTCTGCAACCTTCTCACTTGAGATAAAGACAAGATATCCTCTACAACTAAAGTATTTTTCCATGAAAGAAGGTTGAAGATCTAAAAAATTTCAAGATGGTACTCACAAAAATGAGTACTAATAGTGGCTCCTACTGAGAATGCATTCCCTTTGTGGGCATGGTGAGATTCCAGACCTTTCAGTTGAGCAGACCAAGATGAAAAACAAAATGCTACCATGACAGGTAGCCTTAGGCCACCAAAAAGAAATCAAAACTTGCCTCCATCAAAAATGTGATTTTGATCACCCAACAACATGACCAATTTGATAAAATCATTGAACAACACCTGGGCAAACAAGAAACATTTGGCAATAAAACAAAATTCTATCATTCTTAACCTTACTTTCACCTTGTGAAAACAAGGGAAACATGAGATCAATAAAAACATATTCCTCATAAGGGATTTTACCATTTAGCACAACATATTCATAGTTACAAGGTGAACTAATATTAAACCCTTCAAAATACTCCCCAAAATCCAGCTCACTACAAAATTCTTGAAAATACTTATCATGCTAGACTTGAAAAAGAAAAAATTCCTTTTCAATTGGATAGTTGACATCATCAATCTTAATACCTTCAGTACTTTGCAAAGAAAAAATATGATCACCTATGACCAATTGATGCAATTTAGGAAAAATACCATGTTTATTATAACCTTGGGTAAATTCAATCTCTTCAATATCCACTAAATTCAGCATGTCAACACTCTTCATATCCCATTCTTGGAAAAAGGAATATAGCTCTAGCTAAAGAAAACTACCTGGTATATCTTTCTAACTTTGATCTACCTCTGAATGAAACAAATCAAATTTTGGTCCAACTAAGTCAGTATGAGACTCATTTTCAACATCTTTATCTTGACCCAATTCAGTTTTGTATAAAACATTATCAACGATCCCTATTTGTTCACTACAAGAAAGCATTTCCATATTTGTGTCAATCGCATCAGAAAAATTAGTACTCAAATCAAATCTGATTACATCCATTTCCACCTTAAGAAGGTAGTCACCTCTTGTCTCTATAACACAGGAAAAATCATGTTGGAAGCTTTCATAAACTGGTTCATACAAGTCTAACAATGACCCACCATTAGCAATTTACTACCCATCTTCATGGTCTAGAGGATCCATAATTTCATATTCATGACTAAGACCATCTTCTACATTTTCTAGATTATTTATGGAACCACCATAAATAGATTCACTATCCATCTAATGAGTTGGCATAAGGTTGTCTAAAACTGGAAACTCACATATTGAAAAATTTTCAAAAACATTTTGAGCTTCCATAGTTTCATACTCTAGTTCATAGAAACCCTCATGCCTCTTAGGATCAACAAATTCACATGGTAAATCATAGGATGCAAACATACAAATTGAATGATCAATATTATCATCATTATTGCACTATTTTTTAAATTGAAAAGCATGTGTATCCTCATTAGCAAACCTGTGCCTTTTACTTGAATTATAATCACCACAATATTTCCACTAATTCTTCTTTAGTGTACACTCCTTATATGACCATTCCTTCTCTAGCATCTTTATGTTAACATCATTGATGGGACAGTAATTTGACTCAGTTTTATGTTAATTTTTATACTCTATTTGAAACATTACCAAGACATTTGTGAACCTTTTAGTATTTGAACTTGTGATCATTCTATAAGTATATTTCGAACCACCAAGCCTATTTGTAGCTAGTAGTGGCATATTTTTTTAAACATTATATATCTATCATAGTATTTCATATAACTATTTGAATGTGTGTTCTAATATTTGGATTGAGTTGACTAGTTGACTTGATTATATATCTGCATATGCTACTAACCTGCCAGGAAAAAGGAGTGTCTTGAGAGTGGATCGACAACATTGAAGAGGAAACATTGAAGTCCTAGATTCGATGGGGAGAACCATTATGGCACTGCAAGATATTCTTGCTACATTGGAGGAGCCATCATCTCATGGAATATAGGAACATAGCTCTGCTATATTTTCTCTCAGTGGTCAATATCTTGTTGAATTGGTTATCCAGACTATTATATTTTGTTGTGGGCTGTTACATTCTCCTTCTTCTATGGCATGATTTAATCATACCTTATCTATATGATTTGAATAAAAATCAATCCTCTATATAAAGGGATTTTATTGTTATTTTTTTGTTAGTTGTAAAATATATTATTGTTGCATTTGCACAGCAAAGTTACTTTTTCTACTTCTGTGCACTGTTTTCATTATGATGTAATTAGTTTATGAAAATATAATGAAGGAGAGATTTTGATTTACATTTTGTGTTAGTAGTTAGCAGAATCCAACCAAGGGGGGCCACTTGGGAGGTGGATTATATTATACTAGGTTAGAGTTGTTTTCAACATTTACAACATTTTAAGTAGAGTTTACTATTTCATTCCTACTACATTTAAACTTATGTATGTTCCTGTAGCACTTGCAAGGATAATTATAGTAAATGCTTTGGGTTGATAGAATAGGCTTAAGTTAAGTTTACAGTTTTTAGCATTAATTTCATTAAGTAGTCGTGTGTGTTTACTTTCCTGTAGCAATAGCGTAGGTCTCTTTCATGTATTTTTCCTTCCCGCGGCATAAGTAATATGAATCTTTGAGAAACTTAGTGCACAAATCATGCTATCCCATTTCAAGTATAGGTCCCGGGGTTGAAAATTTAAATGCACTTCATGATAGGAAAATTAATCCTTATTTTGAATACACTATTCCTAGGAGAAGCTTTTGCATGATTATTATTACCTATTGTGGGGTTGTTCAATCATCATTATCTAGGATAAAAGAAATCATCATTATATCAGACAAATCAACATCTTCACAATCATCTCCAGCACATGACAAGTCTTCATCCTCTTCACAAGGCTACATATAAACCATTACCTTATCTTCAAAAAGATCAAGGCCATTATGGCACCATGAAGTCTTTTCCTCAACCAATTCCTCACACATATCCCCTTGGACATCCCCATGTGACAAAAACATGGGTTGAGAAACATCTTCCTCATTTGGCTACAATATGAAATCCCCATCCTCACTATAAGCATCAGTAAATTCTGATAGAACCTCACCATTTGGGGCTTCAACATCATTATTTGATGAAACACCTGCCCCCTCTTCACTTTCCACATTTGACTCCAAACAATTTGCTTCTGCGGCCCCAAAACTAGAATAACTAGTTTCCATAGTATTAGTTGTGTAACCCCTATATATATATCTATCTCTGCATCAAGAACATTATATAATTCTTCACTAACCATGTTAACATCAATGTGAGGGGCAACTACTATTTGTAGAAAACAATTTTCATTCACATTTTGTTTTGACTCATAATTTAAATCATGGTTAGTATGATCATTTGGGATAAAAACATCTTAACATTGATCTTCATTTCTTGATCCACACTTATCTACTGTATTTGATACATTGTGAAAACAATCCCTAGTAGATAGAAAACCCATTGGGATGATTTCATACCTTAAATTATTTTCAATATCTATTGTTTTCCTAAAAGCATGATGTAAAGTTTTAGGCTCTTTATCTCTCAGGTAGGTCATCCTTTTACCAAATGCACCTAAATAAACAACCAAACAAACAACATTGTTTGGTCTAAAATCCATTGGGATCTGCCCCAATACTTTTACAAATCTGAGATTGAAAGGAGGAACCAACTCACCATTCTTTATTTGTATCTCCATGAAATTCTTTATCACTGCATAAGGATTAACCTTTTCACCAAACTGCTCCAAAAAGGCTAAACCTAACTCTTCCCATGAAGAGATAGAACACTCTGGAAAAAAAGAGAACCACAACCTTGCATCATCTACCAAAGACTAGATAAACAACCTCATAATGATGTCCTCATATTTAATATCAAAATCCTTAATTAAGTCCTTGAACTTTCTATAATTCTATTCAACATTTTCCTCTTTCCTACCACTAAATTTTAGCAATTTTTCTCTAATCTCAGGTGTAAAAATATTTGGGTAACCATGAATGCCTTCAAATTTTAGAGTTGCATAATACGTAATACAGAAACTCTATCTACTACACTACTATGACAACTTAGTAGGCATAATTGAATTTGAATGTATGCAGGGCTTGAAAGATTCACTATATATTTGTATTTTCACTTGACTTTAAAACATAATAAATTATAAGATGGTTACCAACTTCCTATTTCTTCCCTCTCAATTAGTGCTAACCACTTCGTAGGGAAAATATTAACAACTAATTTTCATGGAATAATAATTATTCAATGAAAAAACAAATACCTAGATGTGATGAAGTTACTGCAAAAATATTGATATGAAGTCACCTTCATATCTTCATTGAAATCTTTGGTAGAGTCACCACCTCTTTGCAGAGGACAAATTTGAATTAGCTAAGATCTCTTCACCTCAATCTAGTCTTCTTCAAAACCAACTAACTCACAACACACCCCATGAATAGGGTCTCCTCTGGATTCCTCCTTTTGACTATATTTTCAGTCATAGGAGCCCAAATATATGCTTCATCTCCACTACAAGTCCACTTTTATGATTTGTCTTTCTCTTAACAATGCACACTGGTTCAACACATTGGAGTTGCCACTCACTACCTATGAGATTATATATATA
>MU227345.1:4720604-4748243 GCA_018584345.1 Thuja plicata
TATATATATATATATATATATATATCAGGAACTTGGACTTTTAGACACTCTTGCAATGACAAACAAATAAACTTGACTCACTTTATAAGTATGGGGAATACTTCTTTGTAGCATATGACTCTATAATAATCATATCACTATGGGATTGATTTTGACTAAATAGAGAATGAAGATCTCTTATCCCCAACTACGTGTATATGTTATTGTTGACTCTTAGATAGGTTAAACTCCATCTAAATATTGGATTTGATTTATTTATACTATAGTCTCCCTAATAAGGTTTACAAGACCTTTATTTTCTATATCCATAGCTGAGTCACCATTTATGTTTGTTCTTTTTCTTGTTGATCCCTTTTATATCTACGGTTTAGGTATATTCCTCTATAGGCCCAAACAATGATTCAACAAGCAGAAGAAACAACATTCAAAAAGGTAATTAAATCTTCTGCACTTTGAGCTCCACAAACTCAAGAAGGCACTACCTATCTTCTGCCTTCAATATTCAATAATTTCACAAGCAGGAAAGTATAATGGATGTAGTATAAAATATGTAAATGTTAACAAATTTTATAAATTTTGATGAGAACCATAATTCTAACATATCAGAATAGTGCCCTATCCAGAAGGTATGGATTCACTCTAAATGAAAATAATCTTAACAACAACATACATCAAATGTAAAACCTACAAATTATCTCTGAACTTGACTATGCCTTACATACTCAATTCACACTTCTTAGAAGTAGATGCAATTATCCAATTCACTATAGTTCTTTACTCACTAAAACTACTTTAAGGATGTTTAATTCTCTCTGAAAGAAACCCTAAACTAGTTAGACCCTCTACCTTACAGAGTGATGGATTGAAATGTCCTTAACAACCGACCCAAATGAATAAAACAAACTGAAACAAAGACATTATTATTCAATAAGATTTCACAAATTACAAGAGCTTACAGAATATATTATTTCTTAAAACATCTAAAACATTTAGAATCATAGCCAAAAGGACCACTGGCAGTCTTAATTCAATATGCAGAGCTTACAAGCCTTCTATGGCATAAAATTCTTATATCTACCAAAGACTCAAAAAACCCTAGTTATACCAATTGGATACCACAATTTTGGACTGCCTTAAGGAAAAAGAAAACCCTAAAACATAACCACCACAACTCGGGAACCAAACTAACATCAATGTAGAATAGACAAGGAAGAAATAAAAGTCTTAGAATATCTATAAATTATATCAAAACCCTAAGTCACCTCTAACAAACATTTATGAAACCCTAGATAAAGAAAAACATGTCTCTTTGGCACCCTATGGCCACATAAATGCAACCCAGAAGATAATGTTGATCCATCTACTTCTCTGAAACTTAAAAGAGCACTGCCATGGCTAAAAAACCCTCTGCATAGGTTTGAATTGTCAAATACTACCCATTCTAATGGTCATCATTATGGGGAAACATTATCAATGGTTGAAACTGAATCACACCTTCAAGTTTAAAACACAGTTATAGATCTTTACTTAAAATAAAACCGCGAGCACAAGACACCTGGAAGTTTCTAATAGCATCTCAGTCCCATATTTGACTTTGGGACACATGTCAACAAAGCATGAACCCACGATGACTATCCTTCATGCATCTCTCGATCAAGGCCTAACACCTGTTGTCTAATCATATCTATCATGACTTTCCTTTACCCTGCCTTAGCTTTGGCCCCATGATCATATGATGCTATGTGTCAATTTATCATGAAGCCTCAATGGTTATCCTTTGTTCACTTTCCATCCCAAGGAATGCACTTACTGTCTGATGAAATCTGATCTCCATGACACATACGTTAACCGCAACTACCACCATGCCCCACCAATTGCCACACATTGCATAGGCATAATCTCATGAAGAATAAAAATCTTGCACCTTCTAATCAAGTAATAATGCCCGTCATTGGATTCATTCAAATCTGTCTATCTTTAAATGACCACATGCTTACTAATCGTAGGCCCCACTTCCCTAGAAGGAAACATGTTCATCAGTCGCAATTCCTTGAAGGTTATCCTTCATGCATCTATTGATCGAGGAAATGTGACTACCATTGGATCCATTTAGATCTAACCACACATTAACTTGCTCATTTTCTCAGCCACTTTCCTTGTGGCACATAGTCGTGATGCCACAAAAGTTAAAAAAATTGCATCTTTGGATAATGGAAACATGCCTACCACACGATAGGATCTGATTTAAAGGTTGATGAACCTGCTTACATCTTTGATCTCAGAGGGAAACTTGGCATCACATTGTGTTCCCATAAACAATAATCCTCATGCATCTTCCAATCATAGGATAATGACATTCATTGGATTCAATATGAACTGCATGAGTGTTATCTTCCTTTAGCCTAGCAACCATCTTCTACGTGTTTCCCTCTGATTCATTGGGACCTCTGCCACCTCACCATCCTACTTGGCCCCGCTACCTGTCACCCTACCACATGTCAGCTAGTCACAATGCCATGATCTAACTGGACCTATCATGACTCATATCATGGCATAGTGCCCTATCGACACCTATCACCATGCAGAACCTTCTACCACATCATCTCCAAATGGGCCCACAAAATTTACTCCATGTTTTCCAATTGACCACCACTAACGTCCATCTAACTACTTGACCACTAACCACTTGGCCAAAAAGTCGTGTGCCTTTCGACACTTAACCATTGTGTGCTAGGATATAAAAATAATAAGGCTCTTCACCACACAGCCAATATGGGACGAAGAACCTAGAGCGCCTCTACAAAAAACAACCCAGCAAAGGGGACATGGATTCTGACCATTTCCAACTTGCAAGATCGTGCAAAAACAACCCAAGGGAAATAAAAACTAGATTTCCTCATCCCTCTGCAACCTTCTCACGTGAGATAAAGACAAGATACCCTCTGCAACTAAAGTATTTTTCCATGAAATAAGGTTTAAGCTCTAAAAATTTTCAAGGTGGTACTCACAGAAATGAGAACTAACACACTCGGTGTGAATGAGCTCGTACTCGGTGTGAACGAGCTCGCACTCAGTGTGAACAAGCTCCCAACTTGCCCTAAACACCTCAAACTTGAAAATGCATTTTTTTCAAACCCAAATTAATTTATAACAAATTTTTAACACAAAACATGGAATTAAACAATTATTTCACCAAACCCACAAAATTTTTAATTTTTTTCAAAACCCTAGCTAATTTTTCAATTGAAATTGTGCAACAAAGGAGGATTTTTATGACATATACTAGGGGTTCATACTCCTAGGGTCTCTAGTACTAGTGCACCCTCTAAAACTGGTTATTTTCCATGGGAACCACCATTATCAAATTCAAAATCACTCTTCACCCCAAAATCACTCAAATTCACCAATTTGCAAATAAGCCTCAAAATGCATTACTTACCTTTTCAAAGTCACTTTTAGGAAAAAAGGGGGTATTTTGGTAGGATTTTTTTCTTACTGATGATATTTTTAATCCAAGCCACTTTGAGGCATTTTTCTCAACCTCAAAGTTTATCATTTTATTGGGATTTAAATCGACACGGCTACCTTGGTCAAATTTTTGCAATCAAAATAAATCATTGTTCCTCAACACCAATGATTGAAAAATCATCTTGATTTTAATCCCAAGGGGGCATACTGGCACTAGAGTTCATATTTCTATGAATTGGGGCACTTTTTAAAATTAGGGACATCAGACGTCAAAATTCTTTTTTACATCAGGACATTGAAACTGATCAATTTTCACAACAAAGGTATCACATTATTAGGAAAACAATATCAGAATCCTATCAACATCATATCAATATCATATTAGCATCATATTGACATCATCATCATTAGTATCACATTAGACCAGACATCAAATCGGTGTTAGACATCAAACCTCGGGTATTATCTGAACTAGTGTACTACTTCACAAATTGATTCAAAGAGGGGCATTTGTAGACACCCTAAATTGGTCAACCAAAGTCAAAATGATCAAATCAAGTCAACATCATAGATTAATTAACAAAGCCAATAATTAATTAAATTCAAGCCAAAAGGGATTAATTAAACTATGTAATTGATTTAATCAATTAGTTATATAGCTCAATTAAATAAATCAAATGCAACCCATCTAATTTCCTTACATGGCTAATTTAATTAATTGTTTGAATTAATTAATTCCTAACCTTTCAACAACCGCTAAGGGAAAAAAATCAATTAGCTAATGAGAAGAGAAGATTGGGAGTACATGGATCACTACAAGACTTTGCTATCTCATTTAGCATTTTCTATCCTCACCACTCATTTTGTCATCTTGTCCCCCTATTTGAAACACATCACTCAACCTTAACCTCAACCATACTTTGACCATGGTTAATCAAGATCACCCCCTACCCTTGTGAATACCTATAAATAAAAGGCATTCTTAATGTAAATCATGAATTCACAATTTAGAGCACCAATTCACTTGATATCAATTACATTTTGAATTGAGCATTCTTAATTAAGATCATAATAGAAATTTGCATTTAGTATAGTTCTTCATCAAGATCTTACATCTTAGATTGAATTGTGTTTTAATTATATTTGCATCATCAATCATATATCGTTTCTCATTTTCTAAGTTGTCACTAGGATCTATATTGCAGCTGAGAGAAATAGTCCTTAAAACTAGAGAGCAATGAGACACTCAATAGGTTTATCATTTCAATTGATATTATTGTATTTTATCTTTCAATTCAATTTGACTAATTGATTATTAATGTTTCATTGATTTTGTGTGTAGATAAAACATACATACAAAACTATTAAGGAAGATGAACCTAAATATGAGGATCTTATGCCTAGTAATTCTACTAGTTGTGTTGTTGAAGAGAAAACCTTACCTGCATGAATTGTTAAGAAAAATGAATGGGTAATAGATAGTGGATTCTCATGTCATATGAATGGTGACAAGAAAATATTATAATTTTTGTGGAGAATGGTGGTGGAATGGTAAGATGGGGAGATAACTCTAGTGGTGCAATCAGAGGAAGAGGATCTATCTCTTTAGATGGTAAGACTACTATTGAAGATGTGTTGTATGTAGAAGGATTGAGGCACAATTTTCTCAGTGTTGGTTAGCTAATGACAAAGGCTATAGCCTACATTTCATAGATGACTATAGAAACATCTTGGATAATTTTGGAATGGAGATTGGATCAGGATCCATAAACAAAGGTAATGTTTTTATTCTTAGAATTGCTTCCCATTTCCTATTGTACATTTTGGTGAACCTGAATCTCCTTACATACATTTGATTTGGTGTCTAAACCTACTTTGTGAGCATTTCATTAATCACTATTTTTCTACATTTTATGCATTTAGATATCTAGGTTCACCTATTGTACATTTTGGTGAACCCAATTCATAACTATTTCCATTCTAGTTTTTGGTGTTAGATTTGATCTCATTAACTATGAAATTCACTAAATTAGATTGGTATGTTATAACATATGTGATTGCATTTTTTGTTACTTCTCTTTATCAATCAAGTGGAGTGAATCATAATTTATTTCATGTTATGATGTTTGTATTCCTTCATGGTTTTCTTACATATGATATTATGAGGTTAAAAAACATATTTCTTCCTTATAAGGCATATTTCAAGACCTTTATCGACATTTAATGTTTTTTCTTCTTTAAATCTTGAAAAAATGCATTAATTATATAGATAACATAAGGGCCTTTGTGAATGAATCTAAAGATAATCTAAATCCTAATTCTACTTCTATAGTGCCTACTAATCCTAATCTAGCTCCTAATAACCCCATTGTATCGAGACCTAGATCTCCTCTTCCTCAACCTACTTTAATGGATAGTCTCAAAGAGGCTAGTTCCTTTGATGACCCTAGAAACTTCCATTTTTATCAAGACATTATTCATAACCCAAGTGTTGGATGATTTATCTCTGAGAATATTGAGTAGACAAGAGAATTTAGATAATCCTTCTTCTTCACAACCTAAGGATGATAAGAATCATGATAAGAACCTCTCTAAGGAGAATAATCCTCCTTCTATTCCTCCTTACATGACACACATTCACAAAACTCAAGGTGAATCTCCCTCACCTTCAATACCAAAGGCTAATTATAGCATGGGCTATGATATCACTACTTAATAAGGATATAAGGGCTTAGGACTTGGCATTAATGAACAAGGAATCAAGGTTCCTATTGGCCCTAATTCATATAACAATAAAAGTGGTCTAGGTTTTACTCCTCAAGATACCACTTTACCTTCCTCATCTCAACCAAAACCTCCCCTTGACATTCTTTTACCAACACCATTTGTTACTCCATCACCTTTTGATGACTTCTTGGCTTTGGCTGAAGTAATCTTTTGGAGAATTAGGTGTAATTCATGAATTCAAATTCCTTATAGAAATTTTCTAAAAAATCAAAGGCCTATAAATGGTGAATTTCTATGTTTCTTTCATCATAGTAACAAACATTCTCTTGTTGATTGTGTTGAGTGTAGACCATTTTTTCAAGATTTGGTGGATAGATGATCAAAAATATACCTTAGCATCTCCTTTTTTCCTATTATATTGTTCACCACTGTGAAAAAATCTTTGCATAATGTGCATTAAGGGAATCATAATAGGAACTCTTTTCTTCCTCACTTGGGGGGATGGGGAATTCTTATCTTCCTTCTAAGGATCCATTATCCATTTTTTTATCATCTCTTTTGTACAATGATGTTCTTTCATGCACAAACTTGTCGATCAAGATCTTTCTCCTTAATGAGATTGGTATCTTCCTTTCAAAAAATTTCTTGTTTGGAAAGTTATATCTTTTACAATTGTCTTGATCACTAAGTTGATATAATGTTGTATCCTTTATCCTTTATTATTTTCAGCATTCCTTTATGGATTTGTATTATTTCATGATGGTACATCCTTTCTAGTATGAGATACTTTTTTTTACAAAAGATACTTACATATTTTCTTATGCCTCAAAGGGGAATGTTCCTCAAAAAATACTCTTATACCTCTTTCCTTGATGAATTGCTTACTTTATACTGGGATGTCTTTGCTGCCATAAATATGTATGTTTTACATTAATAGATTTCTCTAGTTTATACTTGATTTTTCTTAGAATTGTATGTCCACTATAAAGTGATTATCATTAAGGGTGCATAAGATGTTTTATATCTCTCCTTCATACTTGAGGAGCAGGGTTTCATGTTTTCCCTATGATTTATTTTCTAAGGATTTACTTTCCTTAGTATAGTGGCATTTATTTATCATGTAACATTCTTTTCTTATAAAGAACAATTGTTTTGATTTAGGACTCATTCTTACACAAGAGGTGTGTATCTTTAATGATGAACTCTTCTTTATTTGAAAACCTATGTTCATAATAAGTAAATTACCTTACTTTGGGTCTTAAAGTAAGTCATACTTCATCAAGAATCCCTTTCTTACCTAGTAATAGTGGGATGAAATGGTGCATTCTTGTTCTCTTCCCCTCTTGGTCTCAAAGATGTTATATTTGTTCAAGAAATCCTCTTGAAGGTATAGGTCTTGAAACTAAGATCTCTTCATTTCAAGGGTACTTTTCCACAAGAAGACTATCCTTTAACAATTATCTATTTTCTTAGCTCACAAGAGTTATCATTCTTTGCTAAGTTTATGGCATACATTGTTACTTTAAGGGTATCTTCTTATTATCAGAAGTAGGTATCCTTATTCTCTTTCCTTATGATGCCACCTATTTTTCCATCATAAGGAGGGGCATGAATGTATCCTCCCTTGTATATTATGCAAATTTTTTTATTGATACCTAAGGACACAATTATTTTCTTAGGACCGATCACTCCTTTTGTTTTTTATCCCTAAGGAGACAATGATTTCCTTAGGCCTGGTCATTTTTCATGGATCCACATGGAGATAATGCTTTCCATAAGATTAATCTATAAGATATCCATGTGTGCAAATTTTTTCAAGCCCCCTCTACACAATTTTTTTTCAAGATGCCCCTGTGCACAAAACATGTTCAAAGCCACCCCTATGCACACATTTTCAAAGTAGAATTGACTAGAATAACACAACTTTCTAGACCATTAATTCCCCTTTCTCTCTTTGAGATTAGTGGAAATAGCATAAGAATAACTCAACTTTCTAGACCATTAATTCTCATTTTTCTCTCTTTGAGATGAGTGGAACTAGCATAACACAACTAGCTAGCCCTTCTACACTTCTCCTTATCCTCTCTTCCAATGGATCACCTAGAAGAAAAAAACTTGCTAGCCCATTGGATTCATGGTCTTTCTATCTTCCTTTCCATGATCTCATAGCTATGTTGGTGGTTAGATCATGGATTTTTGTATCATATTTGGTGAAGCTCTTTCCCTT
Organism: Thuja plicata; assembly: GCA_018584345.1. NCBI lineage: Eukaryota > Viridiplantae > Streptophyta > Pinopsida > Cupressales > Cupressaceae > Thuja > Thuja plicata. The sequence goes on from MU227345.1 coordinate 4,729,027, forward strand.
TCTATATAATCACTTATTCTCTTGCAATCTCTTTCCAAGAATGATGTTAATGGATAAGATATTTTTTATTAAGTTCTATGCTACTAATTGATTTGGATTTTTTTTAATACTAACCCCTTTTGTGTGTGGTGTATTTGTATTTACTTTTCCTTTTGTTTTTCTTTGTTTTTGTGCCCTTGTGCATGGATGTTGAGTTGAGATCCTTTGTTTAGGGCTCTCTCTCTCTCTCTCTCTCTCTCTCTCTCTCTCTCTCTCTCTCACATTAGCATGAGCTTGTCTCATACTTATGCTAAAGTGGAGGCATACTGTATAGTCTTAAATTGCAAGCACCTAACTTGTGCTCAATTTTATGATCATTTTGTACCTACTTTAGTTTATTTTCTATGGTAGAACCTCAAATGGCATTAAAATGGTACCTAAATTCAAATATGGGTCCTCCACCTCCTGCAATCTTGATTAAAATCAAGGTTGACTCTTTATTCTAGGCATGTTTTCTCATTTTCCATCACATACCATAAATAATTTCCTCACCTAGGCCCTATCCATTTATTTCTGGCCTTTTTGACATGTTTTGACCCCAAAATGAGTCATCCTTTATTTTCTTACACTTACTCCATCTCCCTAGTACCCAGATCAAATATGGGCCCATTCTTCCAGGGAAAATCACCATTTGTGATGTGTCCCTAGGGTATTTGGCCCAAATTTGGTCCAGAGACCTATGCCAAGATTTGGGAGGGAAATTAGGACCCATGGTCATCCTGCTCAGGTTTAACTCCCTAAAATGATGTGAGATGTATATAAATACCCTATCCCTCCTCTTTTGATCATCCATTTTCCATTGTAAGTGTTAGTACTTTTTCTTGTAGAATCTCAATATAGAAATTATGTTTGAGTCTTAGATTCCAAACTCTTGATTCATACAAGTAGAATTCTAATTGATGAGGATTTATCCTCCTTCTTCTTTGAGCTCCACAGACTCAGATGGGTATACCTTTCATAGTTTACTGAATCTCAATAACTTTAACAGTGGACAAGGGTTACACTGATTTGTCTCTTGCCTTTTACTGCAACAACTAATAACATATCTTACAAATGAATATGACCAAATTAATACAAAGCTTAACAAGCCAAACCATGAACTTGGCAAGGGCAAATAACAGTGAAATAAGGATTATCATCCTTCTTCTTTTTAGAGTTCTAGACTCAGGAAGGATAACCTAATGATTATCTCTCTAAGGAATCAATAAAATGAATTGTATCCTTCAATACAATTGATAAACATGAATGTTCTTAATGACAAAAATGTAAAGGATTATTTATATTTAATATTGATGATGATAACTACTAATCAAAACCTAGACCAGTGCCTAATCTCAGGCAAAGAGTCAATTAAGAGATACATTCACAGGAATTAATTAATTGAAATACATATGAAACTCAGATGGAGTGCCTTAAAAACCACTTTCTCATTCCCACACCCACGTATCCAATTCTTACACTAATATCTAGCCCTCTGGAACTACTCATAAGATTTAATCCCTCCTTGAAAGAAACTCACAGATAGTCGCACAGTTACCTTATAACTAGTACATTTAAAATTCCTTACAGATTAAGCATACAAGAGCATAAATATAAAAATAAGAAGACATCATATATGTGAAATAGGAAACTCCATTGTATTTATTAATATACCTCTACTTTAATACATTCAGAGAGAAAAAAAAGCTTGAAAGATAGGCAAAATTTAGATATATGTCTCATAGTTGTGAACTCACCATCCTTTACAATATCTTACAATTTTATATTTATAGAGAGCACTAGCCATCTTGTAATCCTTAGAGAGAAAGGAGGTAACAAGCTTCAGATGGCTAGGAAAAACCTAAAAAATTGCTAGAAGATAAAATACAGTTACATCTTCAATCAATGGAGAAGAAACACTTGAGTATTTGATTTGAAATGATTACAAATCCTTGGCAGTTGGCACCTTTGTCTATGAATATTCTAAGTAACCTCTTGAGGTTGTTGTGAGACCTAATAACCACCAATACAGGCTAACTTAAACTATTATTGCTGATGATTACCTTCCCTATTCTCATTTATCAGGTGCCAGGTGCCACTTTACTCCTCATCCATCACATCCATGTCAATAGTTGTTGGTTTCTTCTTCTTCAGCATGGTGATGTTGTCCCACTATGTAACTTCATCCTCTGAAGGCCAATTAAAACTTTGCAAACCCTATAACTATATCTTTTTCCTCTTGCATCTGGAATTAGTTATAGCCTTAACATCTGTAACAAAATTCATAAAGTATGTTTCTTCTTTGAATGCTTTGTCCAAGGCTTTGTTGAATCTCTCCATGTCCAGGACACTATCTTTTGTTAAGAATGACTCTTTACTAGGTGGTAGAGTATCAAACTCATTTCTTCATTCTTCCATTGACTTTATCTTATCATCTTCTCCCTTGATTGGAGGAATAAATCTGTTGAAATTTGGGCCAAACATACTGACCTTTGTATGTATTTGATTAGCTTTGCCTTTGAAGAAAGACAATGTTGTTCCAATCTATTCAATCATCTCTCCCACTTGATAAACTATCTCTAGGAAATCTATCATATGTGGATTCAAGGCTTCAAGTCTTTCAAAAAGTGATCCCCTACTTGACCAAGTGCCAAAATATGGATCCAGAGTTGCAATGCAGCCTTTCACCTCTGTTTCTAGGCCAGGTAGCTTTCTTTAAGCTTTGTCTACCAGGTCCAATTTTCCCTTTAGGATATATATCTTTTTCTTCAAGATGTTCAATAAGGCACTTAAGGCCACTTCATTCTAATCTTGGCATGGCTTCCTTTTTTTCTTGAATGAAGTCCTCTGTAGTCTATGTTTGAACAGACACAACTTCCTTCGATGGAGTGGGGAGAGATTTGGGAGCCTCTTCTATCTTCTTATTCAACACCTCCACTTTCCCAGGTATAATGACCATATTTGGATCAAGCATCTTTCCCTATCCTTAATGACATCAACAGAATCATCAAAAAAATTTGCATACCTTGTAGAGAATTATTCTTTTTTTGCTTGATTCAAATGGGAAAAGTGGGTGACTAATTGGGATATCTCTAATTCAAAAGTATTCTACACTATCTAGATGATCTTCTCCCCATCCATTTTCTTTTCTACACTGACCAAGGAAGGATTTTAATTCCTTGGTGCCAGAGACTACATGGCTAATGTCTGGGATCTTGGATCATATCCACATCCCCTAATCATTTACCTAATTTGTGACTCAGAAGACAAGCTAGCATTTGGTTTCTTTCTTATTTGATCAATGATGAAAGCAGAGGTCAAATCCCACCTACGAACAAGCAATATCCCACTAGACTTGACTAATTGTCTTTCTTTTTCAAGGGTTAGTGTCTCATTATTTGGATCATAAGTTCTCAAGGCTTCCAGGTCCTCACTTTGTACAATTTCTCCCCCTATAAATTTGAACTGGGCTACTACTTCTTGTTGCTTCCTCCATATCAAGAAAATATTAAATTCATTAGTTTTGATGAAAGCATCATCACTGAAGAATTCCTCTTGATGGAGCTCTCTCTCATCTTAGAGGTAACTCCACTTCTTCTTGGATGTTTTTTTCTTTCTTCTTCCCTTCCTTGATTTTTTTCTCTACTGATGGTGGTATTGTTTATGACCAGTTATCAGGGTGCTCACTTTGTCCTTCTTCTTTCCCTGGGTCTCTTGTTGAGATGGATCCCCTTGTTCCACTCTCTATTTTTTTCTTGGGGGCTCATTAGTCACCTTAGTATCACGAACCTCTGTAAGGTCCACTTATATGCTTTGTTCCATTGTAGGTGGCTAATCCCTAGGAGAAGGGCTATGTATTGAGTATCCTCCCTCACTATATTTTTCATACTCTGAGGATGAGTGCTTCTAAGGACCTCTTTGCTTGTCCTCAATCAGACCATTTAGTTGGTTATACAAAGTGTGATAAGACTCAATCATTTTAGAGAGTCTTTGTAGATAAGACACTCCTAAGAAGAAACCTCTAAATGGAATCCCTGCCTTATTCATTTGTTTCTCCAATCCAATCAAATGATGATATTGTGTAGCTCTTCTTGCTACTTCTTCATCCTCCAAGATATATTTGATGAGGTATTCCTCAACACATTATTTATGCTCTTTGATAGTAGTGATTCTTGGGGTTAGCAACTTCTTATCACTCTTAATATAACCTTCTAAATATACATACTTATACAAGGTCGTGCTCATCTTATACTAGCCTAACCACTTATTCACTGCATCCATGGCCCTTTTTCCAATAGTAAAGGTAGACACTTTGAATTGTATAGGTATGAAGGTGTCTTTTCTATGAGGAGCCAGATGCTCCTTTTTTGTCCATATTAGCTTCCCGATGAACTCTATTAAGGCTACTCTTGGAGGCACATACTGTGGAAGTATGTGTGGGGGTTGGGAGCATCCATAAACCCTAATTATGGTAAAAGTATTTTCACAGTAGAATTCACCCCAATTGTGATCTCCTGGCCATTTATCTATGTATTGGAAAGGTCTCATAAGTTGAATTGTTCAAATTGGTAGCCTAGTTACATTAAGCCCCAATAGTTTTAGAAGTGGATGAACTATCCATTTCTCAAAGCCATAGGATTCATTCTATTTTGTGGTATAGTTCCAAACCCTAATCCATAACTGTATGGGGTTTGGTTGGCCTTAGAATTGAGTTCTTGGTCTTAGCAACTCTGTATTCATGTTGTAAATGTTGAAATACAATATCAAATGCATTAGAAGATAATAATGCATGAACTTGGAGTTGACCTTCTTCTAAATGATGATCAAGCCCTCATGCATTATGTTGATGACATACTGGATGTAGTCAAAGTCTGTGTTGGCATGGGATTTCTGAATATCTAGGATGATCATCAGACGATCAACATGTAGCTTCTCAAGATGTCCATCTATGCCTAAAACCCTACACAACCCATAGGCTATATACTTAATGTAGAAACAAAGGTCTTTGAACTTATAAGGTGCACCCTTTGAAATAGGCAATGGGGCCACATAATTCCTATTTGACCTAGGCACATGGTCTTGGACCAAGTTGTTGTCTATAGTGACCTCCCTAGTATACTTGCTCTGCAATTTTTTTAATTCTATCTCAATGGAAGAGGCATGATAAATGTGAAGGCTTTCATGAATGATGACCTATCTAAGGTCACTAAGGTTGTTTCATCACCTTTTCTAATTGTTTTGGAGGTAGATTCATATATTTCGGCTAGGGTTTTCAATAATTCAACATCTACAAAGACATGTAGGACAATTATCTCTGCTAGACCTAATGTCCAAGGGTTTGAAACTAGGATTTGCATATCCATATTTCTATAAAAATAATTAAACAAATGAAAGCCAGAGCACCTGGGAGTGATGGGATCTCTACAATTTGACATAGCATCAGAGAAAGATTCGGCATCTACCTTTTTATTTTGGCTTGTTCCTAGTAAAAGTGCATCAAACTCGTCTGAGAAATTCCTTTTTCCTTTCTTCTCCTCGGCATCTTTAGCCATGCCACTGCATGAAGGTCTACTTGTCTCAGCTTGACTCACCTCTACTGGTCTTTACTGATCTACACAAATCTTTTGAACAATTCTTCTCTCAAACACAAGCTATTTCTCACAATTCATTCTAAAACTCAAGCAATTCTTCGCTCTGAAAACTTTGAAACTTATGTAATTTCTCTGCTCTATAGTCTCAAAACTTTGGTAATCATAATGTATAAAGGTTTTGTCTATTTATCATTGAAAATTGAATGCACCAATCTAGTCGAGAACTTTGAAATTGTTTCTCAATCACTTCTACAATAACTCTGCATGTCTTAACATCAATTCTTTCCTAGCCATGGTGCTTGAAGTTGACAGGAAATCAAATTTGAAAAGCCTAGTTGGAAAAGTCATGAGTGTTCTTTTTATTTTAAAAACCTTATTATATGCAAATAAGGCTTGACACACGATCTGATTAGCTAGCTTTTCTTTCTTTTTCATAGCTCAATGGATTACTTGTACCATGTCAAAATCTTTTGTCTTTAATAGGCCCTGGCTTTTATATTTCTTTCCTTGACATGGCACGAGAATAAATCCTTAAGATCTTATCATTATTAGACCATAGTTTATCTAGAAATCACGTGACTACTTTATCTCTAATTCATTGAGATTTTTCTTTGACTCGGGTTACATCATGAGATCTAGCGCCAGCCACACGATCTTCTTCTTCATCAACAGTCATCTCTAATTCGCTAGGAAATCTTCTTAACTCTGATTCTATTCTGAGAATACACATTGGCCAATCATTTTAACTTCACCCCAATTTTGGTTTACTTCTTAAAGCAAAGTAAATTATTTCTTCTTATCTCTAAATCACAGAATAAATCTTACTAGGCTTTTCTTTGACCATGATTCAAATCTGGAGATGCAGCGATTGAAAGATCTCTAAGTCTCTAAATATTTCTCTTAACCCAAGTTTCATCTAGAAATTTAGTGCTAGTCATTCCTCTGATATGAGATCTACAATCCTCGCTGAGTCGCTGAGCTTTTATCTTGACCTTAGGTTTGTTAATAGATCACACGACAAGGTGATAAGATAACCCAATTTTAACTCTGAGTCTATCTAGAGATTCAGCGACTAGCTAAGTCTCTAAATTGCTGAGCATTTCAACTAACCATGGATCTATTCAGAGATCATGCGCACACCATAGGATTTGAGTCATGTCAACGGTTTAGATCTTTCTTGTCAACTCAGCTTTTAACTTTGAATTGACCTTAAGTTGTTTGGAGATTACATGACTGAGAAAACTCTAAGGCACTGAATGTTTTACTTTACCCTGAGTTTATTCAGAGATCTAGCATAGAACACATGATCTGATCTTGATCAATGCCTTGCACTAAGTATCGGAATCATTTTGTACTTGCTCATTCTATCTAGAGATTACATAATTACCCTTGATATTTTTGCAATCTATAGCCGGCAATGAATCTCACAATCTTTGGCTTTAACTACAATTTTCTCTGAGATCACACGACTAAAGGATATCTCCTAATCTCATAATACTTGGACTAACTCTGGTCAAGTCTAGAGATTTAGAGATAAAGGCTATCTATGAATCTTTGAATAATCTTCTTAACCATGGGTTTATGTAGAGACTTCATGAACACCAAAAATCTCTTAGCCACTTATAGCATCTTAGCCATTACCTCTTGATCGCTGAATAAACTAATGACTTTTTAACTTCTTCTAGTGATTTAGTGCCAGACACACATCTATGTCTTGATCAATGACTTCGATTTCATTCATGGAAAACTTGACTTGGCTCTGACTTAACCACAACTAACCATGGTTCTTTTGGAGATTCATCGACTAAATGAATCTCTAAGTCGCTAAAGAATTCTTCTAACTCAGGTTTATTTTGGAGATCTAGCACTAGCCCTTAGATCTTATCTTAATCAATGATAAGTGCTAAGTCTCTAAATCTTCTATACTTTATCAATTCTTTCTGAGATTACATGGAAACCCTTGATTCTAATTTAATCCAACAACCTACACTAAGTCTCTGAATCATTTTCTTAGCCACACTTTCATTCTAAGATCACATGACAAAGAAAAAGTGAACTCTATCTTGAATTCGGGTTGGCTTACAAGAATCTACAGCTAAGATATCTCAAAATCACTGGAGATTTCTTATAACTGAGGTTAAATAATGAGATCTTGTGCTAATCACATGATCAAAATTGCATCTATGATTGTTTCTAAGTCTCTGAATCTTTGAGCCATCTTCATAATTATCTAGCATTCATGCACCAACCACACGATCAGATCAAGATCAACCACTTGTGCTTAATCTCCTAATGCATAAGATCATATTCTTTTCTTCTCAAGATTAAGAGATAAAAGTCTATGCCAAGTCTCTAGACCAGATGGAATATTCGGTCCTAATTGCGAGATCAGGAGATAAAGGTAATGACTTAAAAGAACATGATTTAGAACATCTTTAGTTTCTCGACAAAAAGTAACTTCAAATTAGAATAAGGTCATGAAAGACTAGGGTTTTTGCAAGGCAAAGACACAAATGATCTAGGGTTTAGGATTTTCAACCATTTTTGGACTTCATTTCTTAGAAATCGGACACTTGCAGGAAAATTTGATGGTACACTGGAATAGACCTTAACATTTTAGACATAACTCGCACTTGGAACAAAAAAAATTTAGTAAGACTCAGAAAAACTAGAAATATACCCAATAGTGGCTCTATCTGAGGATGCTTTAATGCAACTTCATAGAAAAATTACAAATCTCTGGGAGGTAGACCAAAACTACACTAACCTATTGCAAAACCAAACACACAACTTGGAAAGAAACACACAACAGAAAGCAAACACACCTATACATAATTACAAGACTATTGTGCATGGAAGAAACTTGATTCATTTGAAGAATTTTTTTAGAAATTCTCCATGCACTGGCAATTCCTGTTCTTTGTCATTCATATTCTTGAGAAGATATGAATCCTTTCCAAATTTATGATATATAATGAAGGGACCTAACCACAAAGATTCAAATTTATTATGCTTCCCTTTGTCCTTAGCCTTGGTATTCCATTGAAGAACCAAGTCACCAGGCTGGAATAGTCTTTTATTTTCCCTTTTATCAAAAAGATATTTCATCTTCTATTGTAATTTTATATTTTCCTTTTGGTTGTCTCTTCTCATTGCATCCAAATCTACTAATTGAATCATCATTTCTTGCATTGACTCAGATACTTCTAATCCCTCATCTTGGATGAACTTGCAGATTATAAGAAAATTATTTACTAGCATTTTGGATTGAACACCATACACTAACTCAAAAGGAGACTTTCATGTTTATCTTTTCATGGTGATCCTATCTACCCACAAGGCAAGCTTCAACTTTGCATGTCAGTTCCTTTTGTCATTTTCTAGGGTCTTCTTCAATATTTGTAGAATACTCTTATTACTGGATTCTGCTTGCCCGTTGGTCTTTGGGTGGTATGGGGATGAATATGGTATTACAATTCCCATGTTAGAAAAAAATTCAATAAACTCTTTTGATCTAAAGCACATTGCATTGTCCATTACTAGTTTGACAGGGACACCAAACCTAGTAACGACATTATCCATCAAAAAATCAATCACTACTTTGCTTGTAGCCTTTTTAGTTGGAATTTCCTCAACCCACTTGGTAAAGTAATCAGTAGCAACTAAAATCCAACTGTGTCCCCCACTTGATTTTTCTGCAAATTCTCCAATGAATTCTATTCCCCACATAGCAAAAGGTGCTTCTGCAACTATAGGATTAAGCAATAGGGCACCTGGAACCTTCATTTTATTAGAGAATCTCTAACATGGTTCACATTTCCTAACAAAAGAATGGGCATCTTTAAACAAGAAATTCCAATAATACCCAGCCCTTAAGATCTTATGAGTTGTTTCTATGGCTGAGTAGTGTCCTTCACACATCCCAGAATGCATTTCATTCAAGGTCTTTTCAGATTTTCCTTTGTCAAGACATTAAAATAGTATTCCATCCCTATTTTTCCAATATTGGTAACCCTGCAATAGTACATATTTCTGAGCTTGAAATCTTAGAATTCTCCTTTGGTTGTAATTCAATTCTTCTGGACAACTAGCATTTTTGAGGAAAAATATTATGTTAGTATACCAGGGCTACATCTCAATACTTGTAATTTCTTCTCCACAAGTTTTGATATTATTTACTTAAACTAGATCTAGATTTTCTTCTGTCATCAATTTTGCTAGTCATAAGCCCCTCACTAGCTTAGTAATGTGGATTTCTAAATCAAACTCCTAAATTTTGTTTATCCACTTGCATCTTTTCCCTGTTACTTCACTTTGGACCAAAATTTATTTTACTGCAGCATGGGGAACATGTGCATTTACTCTAACACATACTAGGTAGGGTCCGAATGCTTTGACTTATTTCACTAAGCATAGGATTTTTTCTCCATCAATTGATAATTCAATTCAGATTCTTGTAGTGATTTGTTGAAGAATGTTATAGGATGCTCAAAACCCTCCTCATCTTTCTGCAATAGTACTGTTGCAATCGTGTGAAAGGATGCAAATGTGAATAGAGAAAAAGGTTTAGTATAATTTAGAGAACTTAGAATAGGGGATTCTTGGATTGCTTGTTTAATTTTTTCCAAAGCTTCTTGTGCCTCCTGGTTCCATTCAAACTTCACATCCTTTTTCAATAGTTTGACTATGGGTTTTACCAACTCGGCAAAGTTTGCAATAAATCTCCTGACAAAAATGATTTGTCCCAAGAATGATTGTACACCTTTTAGGTTTTTAGGAGCAAGTGCTTTCTAAATATCTTAAACTCTTTCTAGATCTATTCTTACCCCTTCCTTTGACTCTATATGGCCTAAGAGTTTTCCCTCAGTAACAATAAATTGACACTTTTTTGGGTTCAGTGATATCCCATATTCTAGTGCTTTGATCAAGACCTTCTCCAAATGGCTACAATGGTCTTCTACTCTCTTTGAGAAGGGTTCCAGGTCATCCTAGTAAATGACCATGAGGACATCTATAAGATCCTGAAAGGTCACATCCATTGCTCTCTGAAAAGTTTCACCAGCAATTTTTTGACCAAAAGGCATACGAGCATATACATAAGTTCCCCATGGAGTAGTAAATTTTGTCTTGAATTGTTCAAATTACTTGACTAGCACCTGATTATACCTAGAGAACCCATCCATCATAGATAATAGATCACATCTAGTGACCTTATGCAACATAGCCTCCATATTAGGTAATCCATAATTGTCTTTCAGTGAGGCTACATTCAAGTTCCTAAAGTCAACACATAAACTTATGTCCTCATTATTCTTTCTTACAGAAACCAGATTTCAAACCCATGATGAATTCCTTATTGGTTGAATTATGCATGCATCCCTTAACTTCATCAACTCCATTTGCATCTTAGTAGCCAACAATGGGTTTATAGGCCTCTATTTTTGCCTAAATGGTTTCACATCCTCTTTCAGTGGGATGTCATGTTGAAACAATTCTTCTCTATAGGATTTAAGATCCTCATATGATCAAGCAAAAACATTTATATATTTATTCAGCAATTTTATCAAATTTAATCTCACATTCCTATCTAGCTTTTTCCAATGTAAACCAATTGAGGGGATTTCTCTGACCCTAGATTTATTTCCTCCAAATCTCCCACCTTGGCATTGGATTTGTGTGACATGTAGTTATCATTTATGATAAACATGCCCTCTAACTCAACTAATCCCTTAGGAATATGATTTGAGGCTAACTGAATAAATTCTTGATCAAAATTATACTCTTTTCCATCCACAACTCATATCAAAGAGTTACAATCAATTTTCTGGCCATCATATTGATCTACACACTAGATAAATCTAAGCATATCATCATCATCATCAGAAACTTGCCAATTATGGATATTTTTAGGCACTTCTGGCCTATTCTTGACCTCCACCATAGATATTCTAGAAAGGGTAATGTCATCATTCTTTAGAGAAACATTTGCAAGAAAATCTATTATTATATTATTTGAGATTTCTACCCAAAGAATCTTAAAAGCATCAAAGGATTCTAGTCTATCCTAGACAACATATTTATACAACTTCATTCGGTCATCCTTTGCAGCATATTTGGATCTAATCTGAGCTATGATTAGTTGGGAATCCCCATGAACTTGTAAGCACTTAATACCATGCTTGATGGCAATTTCCATTCCCAATATTAGTGCCTCATACTCAGCTATATTATTGGTAAAATGAAAGGCTAACATGAAAGAGTTTTTAAAAGTAATACCTGATGGGGAGATAAGAAAAACACCTACTCCTGATCCTTCTTTAGAGCATCCTCCATCAAAGTAAATCTGCCACAATCCATTTTGTTGCAACAACTCATTCACTATTGGGTCAATATTCCTTAATTGTGGCTTGATCTCCTCAACAAAAAAATTTCCATGTCAATATCTACACAACAATTCAATTGATCAGGAATGACCATTTCAACCATGAAAGTAGAATGAGGCTCTCTATACAACTTGACCTTAGTGCCATTCACAGGAATTGTTGCATATGACAAATCTAGTTGCAATCTTCAACCCATTGTTGTTGCCCACTGTCTATACAAAAGCATACCATAATGGGGTTTTGTTTCAACAACAACTATGTCCATTCTATAGGTAGCTTCAGGGAATGCATCGATTTTGACTTCAATATCTTTTAGTGTTCCTATCATAGGAACCTCTTTGTTATCCATTGCATAACAACTCCAAGTAGGAGTTTTGACTTGAAGGCTTAGCTCTTTCATGACATGATATGACATCACAGTAGCTACAACACTAGAGTCTATCACAAAATTCTTTACTAACAAATGATTTATCATCAAAGTTACATAAAAACGATCAATTGATAGTGGTTCTTGAGTAATTACATTTCCAATGCAGATATTAGAGAACTCCTTTCTTTTCTCTAGGCCTTTTAGTTGTTTATCCTTTTCATTGACAGATGAAACTTCTCTCTTATCATTTTTCAAGGTCAATGATACGTCTTCCTGGTTTGACATAGGGACATCTTCTATCCCTTTCAAAAGTGCAAGTGTAGCTTCTTTATGCTTTTTTATCTTCAGCATCTCTATCAATGGGACTGAAACTTTCATTTGAGTAAGTGCATGTCTCATGTAAAACATAGGTAATTTAGAAGATACATCACCTATCCTTTTACCTTTCTTGGCTTTATTAGTAGCCACTTTTTATTATACTTTTGTTTCCTCTTTCTCCTTCTAAGAAGAAGAAGATTAAGCTTTCTTTGCAATTTTATTTTCTTTATTACCCTTGCCATGAGATTCTACAGCATTTTTTAGAGCATCATATTTAATGAAAATAGAGGCAGGTTTGCCCTGACTAGGCTCAACTATTCTATTTCTCAATTTTATGCACCTCTAGCCTATTTTATTACTGCTATGGTTAGGGATCTTTTTTCTTCATCACTTGGTAATCTAAAATGGGGATGCTCCTTCTCATCACCCACTACATTGATTATTCTTTGTGATACAATACCAGTTTTATCATTTGAATCAGAGATCACTTGGGGCTGGTATTCTAGGTATTTACTTCTTCTGTTGCTCGCTTCTTCAATAGATTCACTTTTTTCAAGAGACCATGGATAAGGCTTCCTTACAATGAACATATTCACAATAGGATTTTCTTGTTCATGACCTGTTTGCTCACTCCCCTCCCACATTTGATCAGCTAAGGCTTTGGCTACAAAACATTGGTAAGAAGAGTGAGGCATATTGCAAGAAACACACTAGGGAGTATTCTCTACATAATTTTTGCTATTTCTTTTAAAGGGATCATGGGTTGATATACTATAACTAATTGAATGTTTGAAGATGACAAGTTGATGATCACCGAGATGCAAAAAGTAAATGCAAGACATTAAATCAGTTAATGTATTGTATTTTCATTGTTGTCAACTTGATATAATCTGATTGGTCATATACATATTTTCATAGACCTCAAAGAAACCAAAGAGATAAAGCTTTTATTATCGGTAAACATATAAAGCTAGTGTACACTGAGTGACAGTAAACACCGACGGACAGTGCACACCGAAAGATAGAGAACCTCTAGCAGTGAGTGTATACCAAGCACTGCAACACCAAGCATAACCAAAGTGAACCCCGAGAAGTTCACAGTGTTGACCGATGGACAATATTGATGCCTGAGGACAACTAGAGTCAATGACTGAGAAAACTAAGAGTTGATCACTGATCAAAATTGGAGTTAGAAAATGACAAAACACTTTAGCTAGTAGGAGCTATAATTAGAGTTAACGAATTGATTACTTTGTTTTTATTGACCAGTTAAACTAAATATTTACACCTAGTTTTATTCATAGTTGTCAAGGAGAAATCTATGAGATAAAACTAAAGATATGCTTTAAATATTAAAGCAATGCATGGCAATATTTGCAGATCAAGAAAGCTATCTATGTCAAGAACAAGAAAGACAAGGAGATTGAATAGTAAAATCATGTCTATATAAAGAGAGAAGTAATTCATTATGAAACAAGGAATGTTGAATATAATTCTGGTGAAGATAGAAGTCTTCATACAGATCTAATCATACAGGCTAAGGAACAGAGCCAAGAATTCTTCAGACACCGAGCAACAGAGAAGTAACAACATTCATTAAGCAGAAAGAAGAAATAGGGGAGCAAAGGAATAGATGAGCATATTGATCAGAAAGCTATTATGGACTTACAATAGATCTAAAAATATGAAAATTAAAGTTTTATTAATGAACAGATCATTTATTGTTTCAGTTTAACCATTGATTCAGAAAATCTCTTAACCAAGTGGGATTTAACAATCCTTAATGTATTGAGATACTCAAGAGTATCAAAAGGTTTTTCTTTTTGATAGCATAGTGAATTCCTAGGGTCAAAAGACTAACTAATAGTTTTAAATCCTCTAACAAGGTCACACTTAAAAGTGTGTTTGTAACCTTTAACAAGGTTGGCTCTTCACCGAGCTCACTTCAGAAGAGTGAAAAATTTGGGTTACCGGTCCCAAGTGGTTTTTCCCTAACAGGGTTTCCACATTAAAAATTCATGTGTTAAATGTGTATATGGTTCATTGTGTTGATGTTTTGATTTACACATTACTAAAACAAGATTGGTCAGTAAACACTAAGTTTATTTACTGCTATTCGGTAAACACTAGAAAAGGATAAACAGTATATTCACCGAGCAGTATATATTTGATAAGATTACTTAAAGGCATACATCATGTAGGACTGATGATAACTAGAGGTTTTATATATGTTATATAATTTTTGGTTGGATTATTGGATTAAGTTTTGAGGCCACTAGTTCACCCCCCCCCCCTCAATTATTCTAATAATTGGTATCAAAGCTAGTGTTCTTGGAAGAGAGTTTAAAGACTCAAGCTAAAGATCACAAGATGAGAAAAATGGATGTGCCTAAGTTGAACAAAAACAACTTTGCATCATGGCAAAGCATGATAAGTCTCCACCTATCAGGTATTGGAAATGATGTCACATAGTACTTGGGTACTTAATTTGTTTTACCTATTGGACCTTTGAAAATTGATCAATTGAGAGAGAAACATGAACACAATTATATGATGATAGAACTTGCTTCCTCACTCTCCAATGCTGAATTTGAAGATGTCAAATCATGCACCACTGCAAAGAAAATGTGGGAAAAACTCAAGCTAGTACATGGAGGAGATAAAAATGTCTTGAGGGCTAAAGCTAAAATCCTAAGAGGAAAGTTTGATGACCTAAGAATGAAAGAAGGAGAAAACATTACTCAGCACAGTAGCAGAATCAAAGAGATTGTCAATTCTATCTAAGGAGTAGGAGGTGTACTTGAAGAATAAATAGTGGTAAGTAAAATTCTAAGAACCTTACTGCATGTTTATGCTATTAGAGTATCTGTAATTCAAGAGATAAGAGTAGTAGAAAATAACAATGTTACACTAGATAGTTTGATTGGTAGACTTGTTTCATTTGAGATGAATAACATTGACAAAAGTGTCTTGCCAAATATTGAGTCTGCATTCAAATTTTCTTTGAAAATAAGTAAATCAAGTCATAAACACACTGAGAAATGATAGTGAAAGTGATAGTGATGAACAAGAACTTGATGAAATTGAAGCACTAATGGCTAGAAGAATGTAGAGGCAAAGGTAGATACAAAGGTAAATTACCATTAGTCTATTTTAATTGCAAAGAGATTGGAAACTTTACTGCTAGATGCCCTAACAAGAGAAAAGATGAAATAAATAATGAGAGATCTTATGAAAATAAGTTTAATATAAGTGATGAATAAGACTACCGAAGCAATCAAAAATCTGATAGAAGAGATAACCAAGACTACAAGGAAAAAGGAAAGAAGGCTTGTTACCTGGTTGAGAACAAAGCTGAAAATATTGACACCAAATCTAATGAAGATATTGAAGTGGTATTTGTTTCTATGAAGGATGATTCAGATAAAGAAGAAAGCTATGTTGAAACTACACTCATATCTAAGGTTAGTAAAAATGATGTCTATATTATTGATAGTGTCTGTACTCGCCACATGACTGGAGATAAGGAAAATTTTGAGACTTTTGAATATTATAATGGTAGATCAGTAAGAATGGGTAATGACTCACCTTGTCTAGTTGAAGGTAAAGGAACAATCATGTTGAATAATCTAATTAGATGTGATAATGCATATTGGGTGAAAGGACTTAACTATAATCTATTAAGTGTTTCACAACTGAATAACATAGGACATCAAGTTGCATTTGAGAACAAAAAAGCAAAGATCTACAATGAAACTGGAAGGTTGATTGGTATTGGTTAACAAACAAAAGGTAACCTATTCTATCTTGATAAGATTGAGACCACTTATTTATTAGCTATAAATGAAGACATTTGGTTGTGGCATAAAATATTATGTCATGTGAATTTTTACAACATGGTTAGGATAAGAAAGAAAATAAAAGTAAGAGGCTTACCAAGCATGTCAAAGCCCGACCATATCATGTGTAAGAATTGTCAAAAAGGTAAAATGACAAAGTCTAGTTTTAAGAGAAAAACCTACACATCTAATGCTATTCTAGAGGTAGTCCATATTGACTTATGTGGACCAATGAGAACAAAAATCTATTATGGTGATAGATACTTCATTCTATTTGTTGATGATTATTCTAGAATGATGACTATTATGTTCTTAAAAGAGATTTCAGAAGCATTCAAGATGTTTAAATGGTATAAAGCTATAGTTGAAAAACAAAGTGGAAAGGAACTAAAATGTCTAAGATCAGATAGAGGAGGAGAATTTATTTTTGATGAATTCACTAATTTTTGTAATGAGCATGGAATTACAAGACAAGTTTCTACACCGAGAGCACCACAGCAGAATGGGATTGCTGAAAGGAGAAATAGAGCAATTGTTGATTGTGTAATAACACTGATGATTAAGAAAGGCATCACATAAACATTCTGGAGAGAAGCTATATATCATGCCCAAAACTAGGAAAAAACACACACACAAATTTTTTTTTTAAACGACACATAAGCACGTACAGCTAACAAAGGATGAGTTGGAAGAATGATAGAAAATAGAGTTAACCTTTGAATTACAAGGTGTAAACGCAACTGAATAAGGGTCAAGCCATAAATAATATGAAATTGGGCATCGACTTGTTCCACGGGTTATATGAATACTCAATTCAAGTTGGTCCAACTCTGATTCCATTAATAACTATGTTTTAGCATCAAGATGATAGTTAGTTGTTATGAACCTATGTTGAATTAGGTTGACCTCATGTTTTCTTAACTCTAAACTAGATTACAACTGAATCCATTCACATCTAGTTCTAGTTAATATTCTACTTCCCTTTTTGTGAAAAATCATCCAATCCTAACTCAACAATCTCCTAACAATCCACTTTAAATTAATAAAAATAATTAAATTATCCCCTAATACAAAATTTAACTAACTTCTAACTGAAATCGTGTACAAACCCTAATTCCCTTGAACACAATAGAACATATTCCCTTTTGTAATAATAAAATTCATATTAACATTACTTATACATTTGAATAAAATGATTAATCTATTTCCGCTTCTCTAATAGACCAATCACACTATTCATGCCAAATTCCTAATTAAGTTAATTCACAAATCCCACAATTTTAAAAAAATAACCTAAACACTAATACTAAGAATCCATGTAAATTGATTAATTATTATATTAATAAATGGATCAAAACCAAGTTAATTAGATCATGCTATTAAGTCTATACATCTATCATGACACTAAACTTATTAATCTAACAATTAATGTTACATCTTTGAATCAAAATACATACATAAACTACTACTCATTAAAACAAATTAAAATTAAACTTAATTAACTAACATAACTTATCAATTAATTACCAATTAATCTATTTTGCAAATAAATTCTAATCCTAACTAATCTCCTAAATAAAGCTACAATATAAAATACAATTTATCTATGTAGAGCTTGCTACCCAATTTAAAATTATACACAAAAAAAAGAATGGCCTTAGTCACTAGTTTAAACTATCCATAAATTACTTAAACATTTAATCCTCCTAGCTAAAAATCTTTAATCCTACTAACCTAACAACTCATTAAACTATCAACTTACAATATAAAATTCCCAATTCACAAGTCAAATGCCTTGGGAAAAGTCAAATTTCAAGAGGGAAAAGCAAGTGGAAAAGACTTGCCTTAGGGGGAGGGACCCACCACCTACTCTACCCCACACTATGCAAAAGATTTTGCATGCTTGGAGGACATGATAGCCAAGGGGGAATGGCATGGTTTGCAAGGAGAAAAAGGAGGTTTAAATCTGTAGTGGCCCACCATACCAAGTACCCCATCCTCCAAGGAAATTTTTAATGGGATGAAGGGAGTTGACTTGGGGTGTAAGGCAAGGACATGTCAGAGTGGACAGCAAGGTAAAGGGTGGCACATCCCAAGTAGTGCAGCCCCTTTTGAAAACTGATTTAATTGTTTTTTTGACTTATCACAACAACATTTAGGCAAAAAGGTGAGACATCAAAGTGGGACCCACGGGAGAGGTGAGAATAAGATGAGATAGTAAGGAAGCCTATGCGGCCCACTAGCCTTTAAGTTATATGGTAAGCCATTATGCCATTGCTTTATAAATCTTTATTAATTAAGGTTTAGTTGATAATAGTATGGGTAAGATAGGGGGTTTAGGTTACTAATTCCAATTAGGAGAGTATAATGAAAAGGGAAGGGAATATTCTCTATGGTAAGAGAATAATTTCCTTCCCTTACAAAATCCAGAGAGCATTTTGCTCTTAAAAATCTGGAAGATGTCATTGCAAATATATGAATTTTCCTTTAATTTCCTTGCTTGTTTTTTTTGAAAGCCACATGAATGCATTGATTTATCCAATTAGTGTATTATACAAGGGGAATTATGGTTTGAATGATAGTTGCATGAGATTTTAACATAGTAATCTAACATGTTCATTTGTTCATTGTTTCATGCTTCAGTTTAGAGGAATAAGAATGAGATTTTGTTCAAATGGAGATTGATTATAATGAATAT
>MU227345.1:4759279-4769530 GCA_018584345.1 Thuja plicata
AAATTAAAACTATTAACACACATTCAGATTACATTTACAACAAGGGTCACATTACAATCAGGTTTCAACCCCTTATTGGATTAAACCTTGGCTTACTCAATTCACATGTGTTTAGCCCTGATTCTCTGAAAATTTCCATGGTTCCCATTTCTGCACACTAAACTTCGAGCATCAGTAGTCCAAGATGATAAAATTACATGCAATATATATTTTTTCAAATTATAATTAGCAACCTTAATCTATAAGAAAAATTAAGCCTCTAATTGAAATTTTCATACATAAATGTTTAAAACATAAGAATTCCTTAATCACCATGACATAACTTTCATAAAATAGTCAATTCAAATCATAATTCAGTATTCTCATCAATTCACTGATCTAAACATATATAATCAAAGTCAACTACCTGTTCTAGGTCTAATCCATATCAAAATGTAATCCACACAATATAATCATCATCATATCAAAATATCATGAGTCCCTGTCAGGATAACAAAAATTGTATCAATGTGTCGAAACATAAAGTGTCAAAGTGTGATCAAACAATAAAGCTATGATGGTTCGGGGTGAGGCCTCACACTATAAGTACTGCTATCTATACATTAAACTGAGTTCAATTAAAGAAAGACACTAATAAGACACCTTATGAGCTATGGTATGGATACACACCTAATGTAAGTTACTTTAGAATATTTGGAGGTCAATGTTATATTTTTGAAAAATGATAGAAATGGAAATATTGACTCCAAAAGTGATGAAGGAATATTTCTAGGTTATTCTACCAAGAGAAAAGCTTATAAATGTCTTAACAAATCCTCTAACAAAATCATTGAAAGTGAAAATGTCAAAGTGGATAAATTTTCTAAGAAAAGACAAGGAAAGTATAAAGGAACCAGAAGACTATAATAGATTTTTCTATAGTGATGAACCTGACACTATGCGTGAGCAACAGTGTATCACTACCGAGCGACAGAACAATGAAACCGAGCAATAGGCTGCACACACCAAAAATTGGAAAATTTCTCACAATGATGAACTGAGCGATGAAGATCAAAGTGAAGGTCAAGGTGATGATCATAATGATGAACAAAGATCTAAACTGGTACTTTCCAAGTATGTCAGAAGACACCATCCACAGGACCAAATCATAGGAGACAAAAGTGCTGGAATGAGAACAAGAAGTAAGTCACTAAACACTAGATGTTTGATTTGTGATTTTGAGCCTAAATCTATCAATACTGCACTTGAGAATCAAGAATGGTCAGTGCTATGAATGAAGAGATTGAGCAGATTGAAAAGAATAGAACATGGACATTAGTACCTAGACCAAAGGACAAAAATGTCATTGGTACCAAATGAAATTCAGAAACAAACTCAATGAGAATGGAGAACTCACAAGAAACAAAGAAATATTGATATGCAAAGGGTTTGCACAAGAAGAAGGTATTGACTATGGAGAAACCTTAAAACCCATTGTTAGACTAGAAGGAGTAAGACTTCTACTTTCTTATGCTTCTTTCAAAGAATTCAAAGTATACCAAATGGATGTAAAATCTGCATATCTAAATGGAATACTAGAAGAAGAGGTATACATTGAACAACCTGAAGGGTTTGGTGATCCTAACAAGAGGAAAATGGTTTGTAGACTACACAACTCCTTTTATGGATTGAAATAAGCACCGAGAGCGTGGTATGAAATACTTCACTCTTATCTCATTAGTATTGGATTTGTAAGAACAAGTGATAAAATTAATCTATATTTAAAAGAAGATACTAATAATAACATTCTGATTGTTGAGATATTTGTTGATGATATCATATTTGGAGGTTATGATATGCTATGCAAATCATTTTCTAATGAAATGAGTAAAGAGTTTGAGATGTCAATGTTTGGGGAGATTAAATTTTTTCTTGGTCTACAGATTCTACAACAAGATGCAAGCATCTACATTATACAATCCAAATATATCAAGGAAGTTCTCAAGATATTCAAGATGGAAGACTCCAAGCCAGTTGTAAAACCTATGGAAACCAGATCGAATCTGACAAAGGAATACAAGTCAACCAAGGTAAATCAGACCATTTATAGATCTATGATTGGAAAACTCATATATGTTGTACATACTAGACCATATCTAGCACATGTTATTGGAATAGTTGCAAAATTATCTGCTAGTCCCAAGGAATCACACAGGATTGTTGTTAAAATAATTCTAAGATATCTAGAGAATATCGAAGACTGTGGTTTGTGGTATAATAAAGAAGGACAATTTGAGCTTCAAGTCTATACCGATGCTAATTGTGCTGGACACATAGATGATAGAAAGAGAAAAATAGGAGGAGCATTCTTTATGGGTGACAGACTTGTCACATGGATAAGCAAAAAGAAAGGGTGCATATCTCAATCCACTGCAGAAGCATAATATGTGGTTGCTGCTGAAAATTGCTCTAACATTGCATGGATTGCACAATTATTGAAACATATAAATATGGAAATCCTTGATCCAATAATTATCTATTGTGATAATACAAGTGCTATCAACATAAAGAACCATGTGATGCATGCTAAGACGAAGAAAATTTCTATTAAGTATAATTACTTGAGGGAACAAGTACAAGAGAAAGAGTTGATACTAGAATATGTAAAATCCAAAGAGCAATTAGCAGACATATTCACAAAGCCACTACCAAAAAATACATTTGAGTACCTGAAGAAGAGACTAGGGGTCCGACCCTTGTCTACTAGTCACTAAACTGACTTGGAGGCTACATCAGCCTATACATTATAATAAGATCAATCATGTTTATACAAGAAAAGATATGGACTACTGATATATTAGTACACAGAAAGGTACTTATCATAACCGAACACCAGAGATATTGTTGGCTACTATAGAGTTGTATTGATCATGGAAAGAGATATTCATGATATATTTAAGTTTGGCATTGTTGTCAAAGGGAGAGAATATATCCATATGAAATATCTATCATGATCATCTAGAGGGAGAGAAAAGAAATACCCATCAAGGAGAGGAATAGTCAAAGGGAAAGGAAAGATCAGAAAAAGAAGTTTCTACAAAGGGAGAGAAAGATCCAAGAAGAGGTTCTACAAAAAAGGGAGAGATAGAATCAGAAGTTTCTACATCTATCCATTGAAGGGAATGAAGAATGAAGAAAGAACTCTGCAAGAATCAAATCTAAGCTAGAAGAGCTTATCGAGAGTCAGATATTTGTATTGTTTATAGAGCAATAATTTTGGTATGATATGGCATGTTTCATATTGTTTTGATAAATTATGTTTCCATCAATGCCAAAGGGAGAGATTGATAAACTATAACTAGTTGAATGTTTGAAGATGACAAGTTGAGGATCACCAAGATGCAGAAAGTAAATGCAAGACATTAAATCAGTTAATATATTATATTTTCATTGATGTCAACTTGATATAATCTGATTGGTCATATACATATTGTCATAGACCTCAAAGAAACCAAAGAGATAAATTTTATGTTATCGGTAAACATATAAAGCCAATGTACATCAAGTGATAGTAAACACTGATGGACAGTGCACACCGATAGATAGAGAACCCTGATTAGTCACAGTATATATACTAAGCACCGCAACACTAAGCATAACTAAAGTGAACCCCAAGAAGTTCACAGTATTGACCGATGGATAGTATTGATGTCTAAGGACAACTTGAGTCAATGACTGAGAAAACTAAGAGTTTATCACTGATCAAAACTAGAGTTAGAAAATGACAAAACACTTAGCTGGAAGGAGCTATAATTAGAGTTAACTGATTGATTACTTTTTTTTTATCAAATAGTTAAACTGAATATTTAAAACTATTTTTATTCACATTTTTCAAGGATAAATCTACGAGATAAAACTAAAGATATGCTTTAAAGATTAAAGCACTGCATGGTGAGATTTGTGGATCAAGAAAGCTATCTATGTCAAGAACAAGAAAGACAAGGAGATTGAATGGTGAAATCATGTATATATAAAGAGAAAATTAATTCACTATGAAATGAGGAATGTTGAATATAATTTTGGTGAAGATAGAAGTCTTCATGCAGATCTGATCATACAAGTTGAGGAACAGAGCCAAGAATTCTGCAGACACCGAGCAACAGAGAAGCAACATCATTCGTCGAGCCGAAAGAAGAAAAAGGGGAGAAAAGGAAATGAAAAGCATATTTATTAGAAAGGTATTATGGATTTACAATAGATCCAAAAATATACAAATTAAATTTGTATTAGTGAACAAATCATTTACTGTTTCAGTTTAACCATTGATTCAAAAAATCTCTTAACCGAGTGGGATTTAATAGTCCTTAATATATTGAGATACTCAAGAGTATCAAAAGGTTTTTCTTGTTGATAGCATAGTGAATTCCTAAGGTCAAAATACTAACCAATGGTTTTAAGTCCTCTAAGAAGGTCACACTTAACAGTGTGTTTGTAGCCTTTAACAGGGTTGGCTCTTCACCGAGCTCACTTCAGAAGAGTGAAAATTTTGGGTTACCGGTCCCAAGTGGTTTTTCCCATAATAGGGTTTCCTCGTTAAAAATCCATCTATCAAATGTGTATATGGTTCATTGTGTTGATTTTTTTCTTTACACATTACTAAAATAGGATTGGTCAGTAAACACTAAGTTTATTCACTGCTTTTTGGTAAAGTCTAGAAAAGGATAAATAGTATATTCACCAAGTAGTATATATTTGATAAGATTACTTAAAGGCTCTTGTAGGACTGAAGATAACTAGAGGTTTTATATATGTGATATAATTTTTGGTTGGATTATTGTATTAATTTTTGAGGCCACTGATTCAACCCCCCCCCCCGCTTCTCAGTTATTCTAACAAGGTTTTCTTTTGTTTTTTGGTTTTCTTGGTTCTCGGGGATTGGCTTGTCATCTTTCCAATTGGTTCTGTATGGCATGTCCCTCAGATTAGTTTTTTAATGATACCTTTGATACTGATGTAGACACCTAAAATTGACTAGGTGTTTCTTAAATCATCCAAATCTGCAAATCTCAACCAATTGCCCTAAATCTCATCAAAATGCCTCAAAATGGATCAAAATCATTCAAATATATATTTATCAAGGAAATTGGAGAAAATCAAATTAAAATCAAAGGATTAATTAATAATGAAATCAAATAATCAAATATCAGCCTAAAAGGAATCAATCAAATTATATAATTGATTTTAATCAATTAATTGTATAGTTTTAAATCAAAAATCAAATCCAACCTATTCACCCTTACATGGCTAATTTAATTAATTTATTGAATTAAATAAATCCTATTTTATTTCAACACAATTTGATCAACCAATGAGAATTGAGTATTTTGTCTTCTTGTCCCACCCTTTGAGGACAACTATTTAAATGGTCACCCCATTTAAAACCATCTCAAAGCCTTTCACCTAACCAAGGCTTAATCATGGTCAATTCACTCTACCTCCTACCCTTGGGAATTTGTTATAAATACAAGCCATTTTGTAAGCATATCATATCCTAGAAAATTTGAATGCATAGCATCATTACTATAGGCAATTTGTGAGAAATTGAGAGCATATTGATTATCTTCATAGCAAATTGATTATTTTAAGAGCATAATCGTGAGCATTTGAGTTGCAAAGCACACATATATTGAGAATTTGAGCTAGATTTAGGTATTTTTGTATAAATTTCTCATTCTAGGATTGTCCTTAAGAGAGATTAAGGCTGAGAGCTCTTTCAACAAAGCTTAGTTAGATAACCATGACATGTCATGGATTTTAATTGCAATTCTTTAGGCTAAATTGTTATTTCTTTCCATAGAATTGTAGTTGTTAATCCTAATTTCATGAAGGTGTAAATTCTCAGACACAAATGGCACCCACCATGGGGCTTTAGGCCTCATTTTCCATTGTTTTATCATATTTTTGTGTGTTTTGGTTCACTTTCTTGATCATTTTGCAGAAAATAGGTAAAGAGTCACCTACAAAGATTTTGAAGCCACTTGTGAACAGTCAAAAGTCGCATGCAATTTTCTTCTATTTCTGTCTTTCATTCTTAGGTCACGTATGAGATAAAGTGTGTCGCCTAGTTCTCTAAAGGGTCGCCTGTTAATAGCAAAAGACCACCTGTGATCTTTCTAGAGCTGCATGCTATTACTCTTTGACTGTAATTTGCACATTTTGTGCCACCTGTGGATTTTCCTTTTCCGCCTATGGATTTTTTAATTAAATTCCAGGTAGAATTTATTGTTTTTTATCAAGTTCTCATTGATTTTTTATTGTTGTAACTCTCTATATTTTTTATTCTTGCAGATGAAAAATCATCCAAAAGTATAGAAACTAGAGAATAGAGTGACAAAGCCTAGCAAAGAGGTAAGAGCACAAAAAAAGCTTTCCAAGAAAATTCATGCATCCAATATTTTAGAAAGCTTAAAGGAAGAAGAACATCTTTATTATTGTTACATTAAAGTGTTTTTTTCTTATAAAATGAAATTCCCTACTCTTTGATTGATTTTCATTTTGAGTTCTTTAAGCTTGATTTTACAAAATTTGATCAAAAGAACTTAGGAGTGATTGTCAATTGGATTTGCAAGTTTTTCTTCACTTTGTCTTTGTTGTGTTGACTAACTTGTTGGAGGAGCCAGAGTGGGAACGATCGTCACTAGGTGAGTATGCAAGAAAAAAAAAAACATCAAAAACCTCAAAACAAGTGCCTAGCCTTTGCTAGCTACGAAAGAGGTATTTCTCACATCAAGCTTGCATTCCCTTAGATTGTGGCATTTTCTTGATAACTAGTATTAATAGGGAAAACCCCATTATTTTCCATTTTGAACAAAGCATTAGGCATATGCTCTTCACTTTTCGAAGTGAATCAAAAAGCCAAACATGTTGCATTTAAGGTGGTAGAAAGAAGGGGAGGAATTAACCAAACATTTCAAATTATAAGAACCTCTTTGTAACGAGGTTGAAAAATAACATCAAGTGTTTGAGTGTTTGGAACAATTAAAAACAATAGGGATATTCTCTTCACTTTTTAAGTAAATCAAACTCCCAAACTTGTTGGACCAAGTTCATTTTCTGCTTTTCATATACATGCTAGATAAAATAGAACCTTAGAGGGCCTGCCTCCCGAGAATTCCTTTACAAAGGCGGTGAGAGGGAACGACCCAAAGTGGGAGACAATCACTTTTTCTGTGATATCATCTGGCCCACGATAAAAAAATTGTACTTTACCTTAATCGAAAGTGACTAATTCTTGTGCAAGTTATCTTCACTTCCTCGAGTAGTCCTTTAGGATTGCACAAAATTTTACTTTCATGTGTGTGGGAAGCCCGCAAGGGGGTAAAAGAACTTGACAAGATTTAGAATGGAGGTGTGACTAAAACCTTGTTAAATAGTAAGCCTGCCTTTTTAGAGCCATTGTTAAAAACCAAATTTAACTCTAGGTAGATTGCTTGGAAGAATTTCTTGTGTTATACTTGTAAAAAAATATCCAAGAACATACACTTTTAGTGTTGTTTTAGGGATATGGTGCAAATTTGATGTGTGTGTTGAGTTTATACTTCATTTTCATGCAATAATCTTCTTTAACAGGTCTAATCAAAACCATTAAACTTTTAAAATCCAAAAAATTGAAAATTTCAACTTTGATCAGCAAAGAGCCGCCTACAAAAAATTTTGTGCTACCTAAAAATTTGAAACGCCACCTGGAAACTTTCATAATCCGCGTAAGCCACTAGAAAGTGTCATGTGAAAACATTGTAAAATCGCTTATCAACAGGCCAAAGCCACCTGTGAACTGCAGAGTGCTGCGTAGAGGAATTCCAATAACCACGTACCAACATTTAAAGGCCACCTACACATAGACAAGTGTCACCCAAAAACAAAGAAGGGAAAATAGTGGATATTCCCTTGAGGTTTGAAAACAAGATACCAACATTTTTGGATACCCTTTTCAGGATTTTACCTTTGTGTAACTAAAAATTGATCATAATCCTTCATTGTTGGACATTTTGCCAAATCATCCAAGGATTGATCATTTAAGTGAGATAAAAAGCCTAAGATCTTTATTTGATTTATGTTCATGATGGCTTTTATACGATCTCATTACATCAAGGCTACCCTACAACCTGATGGATCCTATCTATGGCAAGAGTGTCCTTTTCTGGGTGATCCTTTTAGTTCTTCAAGACCTTTACCAGAACCTATAAAGGAAATAGAGCCAACAATGTCCTTTCCATTTGGCAATATGGATCCCAACCAAAACAATCATGTCAACAAGGCTATAAATAACAATGGAGGGGGAAATGTTGATCCTAACAATCAAGGATCAAATAACAATACCAATGGAGGAGGAAACATTGACCCTAACATTCAAGGGTTAAAAAACAACAACCTTGGAGGAATTAACCTTGACCCTAATAACCAAGGGTTAAATAATAATAAAAATGGGGAAACATTGACCCTAATGATGAAGAAGCAACCGATGAAAAGTTCATTGAAGCAATTCAAAGTCCCTTCTTCATGAAGCTTATGGAAAAAGTGTTGGAAAAAGATAAGGAAAAATACTTTCTAGACCTACCACAAACGGGTCTCAAACTTCCACATGAATATGATGTCAACAAACTTAAACAAAAATAAGTTGAGGCTAACCTCATCGATATCATGAACAAGCAATTCTAACTTTTCCAAATGCAATTGGACATGATGAAACAAAGTGGGGTTCCTAAACCCTTTTCTATTGAAGCTTTGTTTCCTTTTCTATTTGATAAGTCATTAATCATGGTTCCATTCCCAACTAATTCTATCTTTCCTAAATATGAAAAATATGAAGGAACAACTGATCCTCAAGATCACTTAAGGTAATTTTGCACATTAAGTCTAGAGTTCATGCATGACACAACTTACCTAATGAGGTTATTCCCTAGAAGTTTGGGAGGTATGGCAATGGAGTGGTTTTCAAAGTTACCCTCTGGCATCCGAACCTTTGAAGAATTGGCCTCTAATTTTGTAACTCATTATTCTTATAATATCAAACATGATATTACAATGCTTAATTTATGTAACACCAAGAAAAGAGGAGAGGGATTCCTAATTTTCCTACAATGGTGGAGAGCGGTATTTTCTAGATACCCTCAAAGTGTACCTAAAAAGGAGAAGATTGATATCTTTGTAAATAGCTTGAATCATGAAATGAACTATCGGTTAAGGCTACAATGTCATAGGTCATTTCAAGACCTAATTGAGAATAGGGTTACCACGGAAGAGGTATTGGTCAAAAGTGGAGAAATCAAACTTTACAAGGATAACAAGAATAACAACAACAACAATACCTCCAATTCCAATCAAAATCGTAATACCCCTGACAACAACCGGTTTTGGATGAGAAATAATAACAATAAAGGAGTGGTTAATGATGGAGTGGCAGAGGAAAATACTTTAAAGGCCACTCCTTTCAATCTCACCTAAATTTTAGTTCAAGACAATAATTTGAATCAAGCACCCAAAGTTCCCTTTAACAAAAACAACACTAATAACAACTTTGGAAATAATCAAGGGGCTTACAAGCCTAAACCTTTCTTTGTACCTACGCCCAAAAGGAATTTTACTAATTTGGGTGAACCATTGGAAAATGCATTAAGGACACTTATTTCCAATAAAATTATTGACCTGCCAAGGGATCAACCATATGAAACTCAAATCAAGCCAAATTGGTGGAGTGAGAATAACCATTGTGAGTACCATAGAAATTGGGGACATAATACCAATGATTACATGCATCTCAAACATGTGGTAAAAGATCTCATTGAAAATGGTTTGATAAAGGTAGAAGGCCCTCAAACTAATGAAGATCACATGGCCTTTAAGACTCCTTTCTATAAATATGAAAAAGGAGAATCTTCCAACTCAAACAATGGAGGAAATAATGGGAACAATGCGACAGGAAATAATAATGTTAACTTTGCACATACCTATGATAATAATATCAATGCTATATCCAGCCATGAGATTACTATCAATTTTGTGGTGATGAAAGATCAACCTAAAGTGGAAACCTCTAATGCCATCACAAGGGGGCAAGCCTCAAAGGTTACCCTACAAGGGGGTAATCCTATTACTATTGGTCCCAAAACACCAATTATTTTGGCTAAACAAACACCACCTACAACAAAGCCTTATAGTTTGGTGGATCAATTACAAAAGACTCCAGCACAAATATCAATTTTGGAGTTGTTG
>MU227345.1:4769657-4819610 GCA_018584345.1 Thuja plicata
TCCTCAAAACTTACCCTTGCACATAAAAGTGTTAATCCAAAGGCATAGGGTCAAGAGAGTTCTCATAGATGGGGGAGCTGGTCTTAATATTTGCACTTTAAACCTTGTCAAGTCATTAGGGTTAACCGAATCTTCCATTGACCCTAAAAAGAAAATCACCATTAAGCCTTATGATGAGGAGGAACGATCTTCCAAGGGTATGATTATTCTACCAATTCAAGTGGGATCTATCAAAAATAATACCATATGCCAGGTCCTTGATATGAAATTGACTTAAAATATCCTATTGGGAAGGCCATGGATACATGAAATGCAAGCGGTACCTTCTACCTATTACCAATGCATAAATTTTCCACACATGGGGGAAGAGATTACAATTGGAGGAGATTCTAATACATTTCAATATTGCAATGCCTTGAAGCCAAGTCATGAACTATTCATACCTCATAATAGGGAAGGAGTCATCCCTGATATTACCATGCACAAAGATAAAGAGGAAAGTTCAAAGCCAACATCAAATGTTACATCAACTTCCAACCCTAATCAAACTAACTCAACTACATCAACTAAGGGAAAAGAAAAGATGAGTTATGAGGGTCAAAATTCAAATGATAATTCAATCGGGACTTCAACATTGAGAATGGAAACTTCAAAACCTACTAAGGAAGAAAGAGAAAAATCTAAGAAGGATCGTTATCAAAACATGAGTGACATGATGAACCAATTTGAGAAACAATGCAAAATTCACTCAAAAGGGGTAGGGGAATATTATGTTTCCCTATTTGATTTACCTACATCTCCAAGGACACATGGGAAGCCATCCAAAAATCATCAAACTCACAAATATAATTCTCATTTTTTGAGATAATGTGACAAACGAGAAATAGAAAAGGAGGATAATGAAGTATTGCAATGGCTTTATAAAGAGGAGGATAATTCAGCTAATCCCATTGATAGGGTGCAACATATCAACATCTAAACTGATCAATATGGAAAAGGATTTGATATCATGAAGAAAATGGGATATAAGGGAAGAGGACCCTTAGGAGTTTGACATAGAGGGTTGTTAGAACCTATTGAACCAATTTAGAGAGCAAAAGAAGAGAAAGTCGGCATAGGTTTTCAACATAAAGGCAAAATTTCAAGTCCCATGCATGATTTTTGTGACCATATACACATGGTAGGCTCCAAAAGTGAAGATGATTCTAGGGATTATGAGTGGGATTCCTTTTCTGAAGAATCTTGTCATGACATAGAGGTTGATGTTGTTCATACTTACACAACTCCTCCTAAAGTTGAGAATCAAGAACATGTGACTCAAGGTTTGACTTCTACTCAAACATCAAGTGAACCTCAACAATCCAATGTAGAAAAAGCACCTACTTACAATCAATGGGTAGGTTAACCTTAGGTACCTTCATGGGTGGGAGATTATAACCTAGTGTTTAATCCACATACTTTCTTTCCCATGGAAATCTTAGAGGACTCTAGTGAAGAGGATTTTGATCCTACTTCCATGGACCATCTTGAAGAGGAACATGTCATAGATCTTGACAATACAATGTATGAACCATAAAATGAAATCATGTCCCTAAACCCTTTAAATGACAATCCATCCAATGCATCCTTGTCCTTAATGCACCCCGAACTTATTGATTGAGATTTTCCCGAGCCAAATGACTTACTATACTTCCCAAATGACAATGCAATGGCCTTATACCTAAATATAGTTGAAAAAAATTCTTCCATCAATGAATTCACTTAGGACATGATGATAGGGGTAGGTGTTCAACCTCTCAATCCACAAAATGAAAATAAAAAATATAAAAAAAAATGAGAAGGTCTAGTGGTGACAACCACCATGTGGCAGTGCTAGACCCAAAAAAAATAAAAATAAAGGATGTTTCCGAAGGTAAAAACCTAGCTATGGCACCTAAGGAAGAGAGGTTGGACACCTTACCAGCACATGAAGATGAAAGATCACCTATACTCATTGAACCTACAAAAAAATTTAACATTGGTACCGAAGTGGATCCCAAATTTGTTCACTTGGCAGCATCTTTGAGTCCCTTGGAGAGAAAAGAGTTCATCAAATTCTTTCAAGAAAAGAAAGTCAACTTTGCATGGTCATCATATGCAGACATGCCCAAATTGGATCCAAGTTTCATAATGCATTATTTGAATGTAAAATTCTGGTGTTAAGCATGTCAAGCAGAAATTGAGAAAAATGCATCCACATGTATCCCTTTTAGTAAAAGCAGAGTTGGAAAAGTTACTCAAGGTGGGATTTATAAGAGTAATTGCATATGTAGAATGGATCTCCAACATTGTACCAGTTACTAAAAATGATAAATCCATAAGATTTTGCACAGATTCCAGAGATTTAAACCTTTCTTGCCCAAAAGATGACTTTCCATTACCTAGCATTGATGCTATTGTGGATCTAACTGCAAGTCATTCTATGTTTTCACTTATGGATGGATTTAGTGGATATAATCAAATCTGAATGCACCTGAAGATCAAGAGAAGATAGCCTTTACATGCCCATGGGGTACTTTTTTTTGGAATGTGATGCCCTTTGGTCTCAAAAATGCCGAAGCAACTTATCAAAGAGCAATGACCACTATTTTCCATGATATGATGCATACCTTCATAGAAGACTATGTGGATGATATTTTAGCTAAGTCACATGAAATAAAAGATCACTAACCCATACTTGAAAATATTTTCACAAGGCTAGAACAATTCAAAGTGATACTCAACCCAAAGAAGTGTGCTTTTGGGGTACAATCTGGAAAACTCCAAGGGTATATTTTTTCTGCAAAAGGCATTGAAGTAGATCCTAAAAAAGTACAAGAAATAATGGGCATTGACATTCCAAAGAATATTAGTCAAATGAGGTCACTTCAAGGAAGACTTCAATCTATAAGGAGGTTCATTTCTCAATTGGTGGAAAAATGCCATTCATTCACAAGGTTGCTACATAAAGACACCATCTTTACATGGGATGAGGAGTGTGATAAAGCTTTTAAATTGTTGAAAACATACTTGATGAATCCACCCATCTTGATGCCACCTATTCAAGGAAAACCTTTATTACTCTATATATCAGCAATGGAAAAATCTTTAGGAGTATTATTGGCATAAGAGGATAATGAAGGAAAAGAAAGAGCTATTTACTACTTGAGTAGAACATTGATCAAATATGAATTAAACTATAGCTTCATGGAAAGCGCTTGCCTAGCAATGGTATTTGCCTCTCAAAAGTTAATACATTATATGTTGATGCATAAGGTGAAGCTCATAGCCAAAATTGGTCCATTGAAATATCTACTTAGCAAAACAGCTCTAACTGGAAGGATTGCAAAATGGGTAATGGTGCTTAGTGAGTTCGACATTGAGTATGTGGATAGGAAAGCAATCAAAGGTCAAGTTATTGCAGATCAATTGGAAAAATATCCTTTAGAGTCTACACATCCAATTCAAGTGGATTTTCTGAATTCCTAGATTGTTAATGTGGAAGCTAAGACATGGACTTTATACTTTGATGGATCTTACACCCAAAATGGTAGTGGGGCAGGCATTCTTTTGATCACTCCTCAAGGTTATACAATCCCAAAATCTTACAAGTTATTGTTTCCTTGCACAAACAACATTGCAGAGTATGAAGCTT
This sequence comes from Thuja plicata, assembly GCA_018584345.1. Lineage (NCBI taxonomy): Eukaryota > Viridiplantae > Streptophyta > Pinopsida > Cupressales > Cupressaceae > Thuja > Thuja plicata. Next base: position 4,773,331 of record MU227345.1, read on the forward strand.
TGGTCATAGGTTTCAAGATGGCCTTGGAATAGAATGTTACAAAATTACAAGTCTATGGGGACTCTCAAGTAGTCATCAATCAAGTCAATAATGAATATAATACCAAGGATGAAAAATTGATGCCTTACAAGAAATTAGGGGATGATTGGAAAAAGTACTTTGCTTTGATTACTTTTGAACAAATCCCACGTGACAAGAATAGAGTAGCAGATGCAATGGCTACCTTGGCATATTTGCTTCAAATGCCTGATCAAAATGCAAGATATGAATTCTTGGTGGAAGAATTGGTTAAACCAACATTTGACCTACCTGATACCCAAATTATTGCCCTTTTAAATGGACATGACTCACCATGGTATGGACCCATTTATGCCTACCTAAAATACCAAACCTTACCTATAGACCAAACTCGTGCTCAAAAGTGAAATTTTATAAGACAAGTGGCTCGTTATACCATCCTTTCTCACACATTGTATCATAAGGGTCTTGACAGAACGCTCCTTAGATGTCTAGAGGAAGATGAATCAAAATTAGCTTTAAAATATGTCCACAAGGGGATTTGTGGGCCACATTCAAGTGGTTTAAACCTAGCTAATAAAATCCTACGCATGGGGTACTTTTGGAAAACCATAGAAAGAGATGTTTGTCAGTTTGTAAAAGTTTGTGCAAAATGTCAATACCATGGAGACATGATCCATGCACCAGCACAATAATTACACCCATTTGTCACACCGTGGCCATTTTACCAATGGGGGTTTTATTTTATTGGCATGATTTATCCACCTTCTTCAAATGGACATAAGTACATCCTCATGGCAACGATATATTTCACTAAATGGGTTGAGGCTGTCCCTTTAACAACTGCAACAAGGAAGAAAATTTCCATGTTCATCCTTAATCATATCATTTGCAGATATGGAATTCCTCATGCCATCATCACGGATAATGGAAAATAGATTAAGAACAAGGATGTAGATGAAATTTGTGACACATTCCATATTACTCATCATTCTTCATCTATTTACTATCCCCAAGGTAATGGACAAGCTGAATCTACCAACAAGAATATCCTCAAAATCCTCAAAAGATTGGTTGGTAAGTCAGGTAGAGATTGGCACCTTTAAATCAATCCAACATTATGGGCCTATAGAACTAGTATTTGCACCCTGACAAGAGCTACACCTTTCCCATTGGTTTATGGGGCCGAAGTTGTTCTACCTTTAGAAGTTGAAATACCATCCCTAAGAGTGTCACTACATGGATTGATTACGGATGAGGATTATAGGGTTGCCCAACTTCAACAATTGGAATTGTTGGAGGAAGACCAAACTCAAGCTTATGATCATTTGAAAGTGTATCAGAATCGAATCTCACACAATTATAACAAGCATATTAAACCAAGAACCTTTCAAGTGGGAGATTTAGTATTGAGGGAGAATCCTAAAAATTAGGTTGATAGAGAAAGAAAGGAAAGTGGGAAGAAAATTGGCTTGATCCTTTTGTCATTGTTTCTTCTTTTGGAACAGGGACTTACAAATTGGCTGATTGTGATGGTGATGAACTGCAAGAACCTATCAATAGCATTCATCTTAAGAGGTTCCATACCTGATTAGATGAAAGAGTCAGAGGAAAGAGTATCAATTGAGGGTATCAGATGAGTCAGCATCAAATTTGTACATGAGAAAAAGTAAAAAATCCAAAAAAACGAGAAAAGATCAAAATACCAAAAAAAAAAATCAGAAAAGTTCAAAAGCCTCAAACATTGGAAAAGAAGAAAATCAGAAAAAAAAATATTTAAATTTAAAAATTTTAAAAAAAAATTAAAAATTGAGCATGAAGAAATCAAAAACATTTGGAAAATCACAAAATGTTGTCTTGGTGAAAACCTAGAAAATAGGTGCCTTGATGATTAAAAATAAATAAAAAGGAGACAAAATAAAAATAAATAAAAAAGAGAAAAAGTGCCTTGGTGAAAACCTAGAAAAAGGTGCCTTGGTAGCAAAAAAAAGAGAAAAAAGAGCAATAATCCCAAAAGGTGAAAACCTGGAAACAGGTGCCTTTTGTCCCTTAGGTCTTTCCTAGTCACATTTGTACATATTTCTTTTCATCATCGCATCTTGTACATCCTCATTGCATCCATCATTTGTGCATAAGTCATAATAAAGTCTCAAAGCTGCATTGTCACATTCTAGGTCCCATTTTACCCTAAGTTTCACATTGATCACATTTATCACTTAGGGGAAATCATTATGAATTTTTGTACTAAACGGATTCAAAAGTGCACAAATTTGGTCACACGACAAAAGCGTATTTTTAGATTATAGAGGAGAGATATTTTGGAACCTTTGATGGATATCATTGTTCAACCCTAAACAGTTTGATCCTACAACACGATCCTTGAGTTTCATTGACTTATTTTATCAGGATTAAAAATTGACAAACCCTAAATGATTAGCATGTTTGGAATTCTTTTTGAAAATCTTGATACATTTCAAAACACTTGGAATTTTTGATTATTTTTTCATTAACTTTTTTGAGTCATGTTCTTTTTAGCTAATCGATGATGTTTTGACTAGATTGGCAATGATGAAGACATGATGTTTTCTTAACTTCTGTGTGACTATTTTGAGGAAGATCCTTTAACTTGTGTGAATTCATCTAAGGACATGGTCATCAAAGAACCATTGAGGACATTCATATAGGAAGGAGGGTTAACCTTTGTTTGTTCATGCAAAAGGATACATTGGCTATCTAGATCTTCAATATCTTAATACCAACATCCACTTGCAACATTGAATCCAATTAAACTGGTATTCATACTCCCATAGTTGGTCATTAAACTAGTGAGGGTTATACTCAATTTCACAGAAGGTTACCAAATGAGATGAAAGTCATATTCATATCCTTAAGGTCACAGTGGCAATAGTAAGGATTGTATCGACTCCTAGTTCTGCAATGCTCAATGATGAAAATATATCTTTGTTTGCATTTCTTTCGCAAACCTCAAGGACAATTAGTTGCATTGCATTTTCATGTTAGATTAATGGCCTTTATTTTTGACATTTTTTTCAAGTTCAAGGGGGTTCATCATTTTTGGGGGATACATCAATTCAATGCTTTCAAATCATCAATATGAGATTATCTTTTGCATTCATAACATTAATCATTATTCATTATATATTCATACCAAGAGAAATACAAAGAAAAGAAACATTAATCATTAGGCATTTATCCTTCATCATTTAGGAATTGCATTTCATAAATTAAGTTGCATACATCAAAATCAAAAAAGATAGTTGCATTCATTTTACCATTGCACTAAGTACTGCATCCATATCATTGCATTGCATAAACCATACATCAAATTAAGATCAAATCATATAGAAATAAGTTGTATTCACATCATTTGCATCCATCTATCTATGTCCTAATCTCAGACATCATATCCATAGCATAATAAAAGTAAATGCATCATAGAATCATGTATATTTGCATAAAAACAATCTCACAACAACATCGTCAAAGGGGAATCAATGGAAGATCATCATAGATAAATTTCCATCATCAAATGTTTATAACAAATCTGTATATCAAAGATACATCAAAAAAATGATCCATACATAAAGTCCTGATCAAAACTCCATATGGTACATCAATACAATATTTGGATATCATAGATCTCTATCTATCTCATGACCCAGCATGGGCACCTGATCCATCTCCCACAATACCTGTACCTAAACCTCCTGCACCATCGGGATCCCTATCACCTGATCTATCCTATGTAGAAGGTGGTGCCTAAATAGTGCTAGCACTGGTAGGTAACTGAGTTAAAGTAGCCAAAAACTGCTGCAACATAGTCATAACCTGATCTTACCGACCTATCACTGTGCTCATCCCTGCCTGTAACCCTCTCACATCCTGTGCTAAGCTATAAATACTTGGAGGAACTAGAGGTTCCTATGATGTCTGTGGTACCTATGGTGCTAATGGTACCTATGGTATGGCATGTGTCTACAATCTACTCTGTACTTGTAATGAACTAATCTAAGGATCAACCTGTCTCTGTGGAGATGGAGGTCTCTGTGGATCCTGTACCTATAGTGGAACCTATAAAGGGACATGTCTAGCAACCTGAACCCATCTATGTCTCTGCCTAGGCCACTCTGTACCAACTCTGACATGAGCCTATCTCTAGGGAGGTACCTATGCCTGCACTCACCTCTGTTTAGGCTGCCCAAACCCACCACCTCATCCTCTAGCATGACCACCCCGCATCTGAGTTCCTACAACTCTCTATCCCCTTGGAGCCCTAGGTGCTCTCTGAACCCTATGTCTTTGAGGTCTCCTACCATCTCCATTACCATCATCATCATCTCCACCATCGTCATTTGATAGATCATCAACTTCAGGAATGGGCTCCGATAGATCTGTGAATCTGAGGAACCTGTGCTATGAGAACCACTCTCGATACTCAACAGACATACCAGTGTTAGCTAAATGTATCATCATATCTCATCTGATATGCCTGAGCTGCTCAATCTATGCATAGGCAAACTGATAAGAAACCTGAGCTCCCCACATGGATCACTCTGCTAGTACCCTAGCATAAAGGTCCATACCCTGGGGCATATCCTAAACTCGGCCATGCTGATGGAGCACTCTCCCAAAGAAAAATATCTCTATACATAGTGGTAATCTAACAATCATCCACCGAGGGGAAAACATATAAGGTAACTCATCATCATCCTCTTGTCGTCCCTTGTATCCTAAATATGGTCTCCATACGACCTGATCAATATTGTCGATAGTACGACGCCAAAACTCAACCTTTCCCAGACGATGCTGGACAAGCATACCATCATACAAAAATGCATATGGATAACCTTGGGCCTGCACTTGTGCTAAGACTGGTCTGGTGATAGGGATATGCTCCCAAGTCTACAATTGTAATAGCACTGCACCTGCTGAGATAGATGCGTTGTGCCTGTATACAATCTCATGTAAATCATGGTAAAGTTGGGCCAACACACAGGAACCCCAATCGAATCTCTGAGGATGTGTAATCAAGTCCTCCAATATATGGTCCCATCCAACTAAAAATCCATGGCCTCTCCCATCTAAAAGCAACAACCCTCCAATAACCACTCCTAGTAATGTTGGCAAAGTCAGAAATGAAGAAAACTGTGCCCATGTAATACAGTCATCCTCAATGATGTTGTTTCCAAACACCCATCTACATACGCTACCATCATAGACCAAATCATAGTATACCCACTCTCCATGAGTCAGGATCCTCAACAATCTATATAGGTCCTCTGGCATGATAGTCATCTCGCTCAGGGGTAGATGGAAAGTGTTATGGTCAGAGTGCCATCACTCTGCCGTAGCTCTCAACAAACCTCAGTTCAGTTGAAATTGAGGGAGATCAAGGAGGAAATTGAAACCACATGTCTCAATTGTATATCTCTCAGGGATGGTCAACTCGTCGACTAAATCAAATATCCAAGAAACCACACCCTATACTCGCAATTTATGGTAATGTTCCTACATTTTGAAACAAAGTGAATTATATTAGTTCTTTCTATTGGTGGATCATTATAAGTCAACCAAACACATTAAATCTATCCTTGCTCTATTTTGAGTGCATCAACCTATTGTTCCTAACCTTTAGATCTTGAGAACGGATCAATTTAGCATCTTTTAATCAATCTAATTGGCATGTCAAACATTCATCAGTATGATTTCTCCAAATATCCTAAACACTAAGTGACATCATGGAATCACATTTTCTAGCTTGGAGATCAATCAAGTCATCCAGACGATCAATCAAAGGTAATTTATCCTATCTATTTTAGTTTTTACTCTAAATTCCTTGTAGGCAGCACTTGACTAAGTGTACATGGCTTTTTAGCCATGCGGCATTGAAAATATCACATGCGGTACTTTAAACATCGAAGGTGGCACTTCACATTTTAAGTGGCCTATTAAAGTCCTAGGTGGCTTTCTAACATTCCTACGCGGCTTTAGAATCCTAAAATAGCAAAGGGTTTTATAGGCGGCATTCAAATCATTGGGTTGCACATTTTGACCTAGCTCCTAGGTGGTTGTGGATTGTTCCTACATGGCTTTTTAATGTGCGTGGGTGGCATTTTATTAGGCTAGGCAACTTTTAAAGTTTCCTACGCCGCATTTTAAATATTCTATTCTAAAAAGCATCAAAATCATGCAATAAATGCTTTTAAATGGAGCAATAAATGCACTAGGAAGGTTGAAATCACTCACTAAAGGTCTGTAGTCAAGAGGTTTCTAATAACAGCATGCTCTCTCAAACCGATGCTCTCGTATGGGGACCACCATCGCTGTCAATCGTCACAGGATCAGAGCAAAATCTCAATAGTAAAAAGTGAAAATGAATAGTAAATTTGGGTTTTTCAACCTATTTAAGCTATTTTACCCTAATTTTGAAGATTTTTGACCCAGTTGGACTAAATTGCATATTCTGCACACTGGGGCATCTTCTGACATCTTTTTCAGCATCATTGTTTATCAAAAATGAAATCATCTTGGATTTATTCATCATCTGTTTCATCCAATTTTTTTACATCCAAACATCAAAATGTTTTCATTTCTGAGGGGGCATCATCATATCATCAAACTAGGATTTTGCATCATATCTTACATCAAATTTGGGGCATTAAAAATTCAAACTTTATCAATGAGGTATTCCGCATCAGGTTTCACATCAAGTTCTGCATCAAGTTTCACATCAAGTTCTGCATCTGGTTTCACATCAGGATATCAATCAAATTATCAATATTAGGTTTTGCATTAGTTAATCAATCAGACATCAGTATCAAATTAATGATCAAGACATCAATTCAAAGAGGGGCATTTCTAGACACCTAAAATTGAATAGGTGTTTCTTAAATCATCTAAATCTGCAAATCTCAGCCAGTTGCCCTAAATCTCATCAAAATGGATCAAAATCGTCCAAATGGACATTTATCAAGGAAATTGGACAAAATCAAATTAAAATCAAAGGATTAATTAATAATGAAATCAAATAATCAAATATCAGCCTAAAAGGGATCAATCAAATTATATAATTGATTTTAATCAATTAATTGTATAGTTTTAAATCAAAAATTAAATCCAACCTATTCACCCTTACATGGCTAACTTAATTAATTGATTGAATTAAATAAATCCTATTTTCTTTCAACACAATTTGATCAACCAATGAGAATTGAGGATTTTGTTTTCTTGTCCCACCCTTCGAGGAAAACCATTTAAATGGTCCCCCCATATGAAACCATCTCAAATCCTTTCACCTAACCAAGGCTTAATCATGGTCAATTCACTCTACCCCCTACCCTTGGGAATTTGCTATAAATACAAGCCTTTTTGTAAGCATATCATATCCTAGAAAATTTGAATGCATAGCATCGTTACTGTAGGCAATTTGTGAGCAATTGAGAGCATATTGCACATTTTCATAGCAAATTGATCATTTTAAGAGTATAATCATGAGAATTTGAGCTAGATTTAGGCATTTTTGTATCAAATTCTCATTCTAGGATTGTCCTTGAGAGAGATTAAGGCTGAGATCTCTTTCAACAAAGCTTAGTTAGAGAACCATGAGATGTCATGGATTTTAATTGCAATTATTTAGGCTAAATTTTTATTTCTTTCCATAGAATTGTAGTTGTTAATCCTAATTTTGTGAAGGTGTAAATTCTCACACACAACTGATACTTATTTCATGAAAACCTTTATCATTCTTATACATTTTAGCAGTAAGATCCTTCACTGCATTCACTAATTTATCAACCCTATATGTTAGAATAACTGAGAGGGGGGGTGAATCAATGGCCTCAAAAATATTCCAATAAATCAACCCAAAAACTTAGTTCCACAATATTAAGCCTCTAGTTATATTTAGTCCTACAAGATGAAAGCCTTCAAACAATCTTAACAAATAACTACTACTCAGAGTTCATTGTTAAACCTTATTCTTACTGTTTACCAATTAGCAGTCTTTCATTTACCGAAAAAAAGTAAATTGCTTAGTGTATACCGATCAATCCAGAATTAGTTATGTGTAATGCAAAAAATTAATGTAATGACTCATAAACATATTGACATATGGATTTTTAACGTGGAAATCCTGTTAAGGGAAAAACCACTTGGGACCGGAAACCCAAAATTTTCACTCTTCTGAAGTGAGCTCGGTGAAGAGCCAACCTTGTTAAAGGTTAAAAACACACTTTTAAGTGTGACCTTGTTAGAGGATTTAAATAGAATAGTTTTTCACTTGATATTGGGCATCTCTATGCTACCTTCTATGACCAAACCTTGGTTTGTTAAATGGTATCTAGCATCTCATGTTATCTTCATGTTCAAACTTTTTGATACTCCTTGGGATGTATCTCAATATAGAAAGGATTGTTAAGTCCTTCTCGATTAAGAGACTTTCTAAATCAATGGTTAAACTAAAATAGTAAATGATATGTTCACATATACAACTATACTTTGCAGATTTTCAGATCTATTGTAAGCTCATTATACCTTTCTAATCAATGTCTCCTTTGAATACCTTTTCTCCACTTCTTTTCGCTTGGTGATGTTGTGCTTCTCTATTTCTCAATGTCTGTAGAAATATTTAACTCTTTCCTCAGCTTGATTGATCAGGAATTTATGAGGTTGTTCTTCATCAGTTTCTCTCTAGCACCCTTTTTCTCTATTCACTCCCCTAATTCATAATGAATTAGATTGTCTCTTTATAGATATGATATCACCATTTCTCACTTCTTGATTTTCTTGTTCTTGGCATGATCCACAATCTTAGCCAATCTTGCTTTAAATCTTTACTTAAGGTTTATCCTATAGATTTCTCCTTGACAACTAGATAAAACAACTTTAAATATTTTACTTATCTCTGGCTTTAACTTGTTGATGAAAATATTGTTAACAACCAGTTAACTCTATCTTTATCTCTTTCCAGCTAAGTATTTTGTCATTTTTTAACTTCAGTTCTTTTTGGTGTTTTAACTCTTTGATAGCTTCTGTCAACACTTCAGTTCTCCTTATGCATCTCCATCAAGGTTGTCTATCCGTCAGGCATCACTGTGAAGTTCTGCTCGTTGGTAATGTTTGTGATTCTTCTCATTGGTAATTCTTGTTAGGTTTCTTTCTTGGGAAACACTATGACTTTACTTTTGGGTTTCTCTTTTCGTCGGGGTGCACTGCCCATCAGTGTTTCTTGTCACTTAGTGAATGCTGATCTTTTATGCATTACTAAAAGCATAACCTTTATGTCTCTGATTCTTTTAAGTCTTTGACACTTTGTATATAACCAATTAGATTATATCAAGTTGACATCAATGAAAATACAATCCATTAACTAATTTAATGTCTTGCATTATCTTTCTGCATTTTGGTTATCAACTTAACATCTTCAAACATTCAATCAATTATGGTTCATCAATCTCTCCCTTTGGCAATAATGGAAACAAACTACATTATCACATTATATTATTACTTAATACAATATGAAATATATCAAGTGTATTTCATCAATCTCTCGCATATCTTTTTGTTCTATAACCACTACAAATGCCTGGCTCTCTGTAACCTCATATAGCTTAGATTTGTTTCTTGTAGAGTGTCTTCTTCAATCTTTAATCCCTTTACTGGATAGATGTATCAGCTTTTGATTTTATTTCTGATATGTGCTCTTCCTTGATTGTTCCTCTCCTTGATCATCTCTTTTTAATTTGACAGCAATCTCTCTCTTAGTATGTATTCTCTCCCTCATGTTACTTCTCTCCCTTTGATGGATATTTCATAATTAATCTCTCCATTTGGATATTCTAGATATTCTCTCTCTTTGGATAATGATATCATCTCTCCCTTTGAATCTCTCTCCCTAATAATGAGATAATCTCTCCCTTTGAAAACAATGCCAAAGTAAACTTTTATCATGCCAAAGGTATATCCTTTCACCTTTTTATAATATACTCCTTGAATTTCCCTATCCATTAGCAATATAGAGACTCTAGTGTTTAGTTCATATTTGTACCTTGTTGTGTACATATGTATCTTTGCAGTCCATTTCTTTGCTTGCATTAACATGAATGATCTTCTAATTATGTGTAGGATGATGCAATCTCCTAGTCAAGTTACTGACTAATAGACAAGGGTTGGAACCCTATTCTCTATCTCAGGTACTCAAATGTATCTTTCAGTAATGGCATGGTAAATATGTCAGCTAATTATTCCTTGGATTGAACATATTCTAGGTATCACTTCTTTTTCTTGCACTTGTTCTCTTAAGAAATGATACTTGATAGAAATATGCTTAGTCTTAGCATGTATGACTGGATTCTTATAAATTTTTATTGCACTAGTATTATCACAATAGATAATCACTAGTTCAAGAATCTTCATATTCATACCTTCCAGCAACTATTTGATCCATGCAATATTAGAGCAATTTGCAACAGCAGCCACATATTATGCTACTGCAGTAGATAGTGAGATGCATCCTTTCTTCTTGTTGATCCATGTGACAATTTTGTCACCCATGAATAATGCTCCTCTAGTTGTGCTCTTTCGATCATCTAAGTTTCTATGCCAATTAGCATCTGTATAGACTTGAAGCTCAAATTTTTCTTCTCTTTTATACCATAAACCATAGTCCTCAGTGTTATTTAGAAATATCTTAGAATTCTCTTGACAACAGTCATATGTGATTCTTTGGGATTAGCATAGAATCTCTCAATGATTCCAACTACATGTGTTATATCTAGTTTGGTAGAATAACATACATTAGTTTGCCAATCATTGATTTGTACAAGGTTTGATTTACCTCATTTGATTTGTCTTCTTTTATCATCTTACATCTAGTTGTCATAGGTGTTCCAACTGGCTTGGATTCTTCCATCTTGAATATCTTCAACACTTCCTTGATGTATTTGGACTGAGTGATATATATGTTTGCCTCTTGTTGAAGAATCTATAGACCGAGAAATAATTTGATCTCCCCAAACATAGACATTTAAAACTCTTTTCATATTTCATTAGCAAAGACTTTACATAACATTTTATTTCCCCCAAATATGATATCATCAACAAATATTTCAGCAATCAGAATATTACCATGGATATCTTCTTTTCAGTACAGATTGCTATTTTCACTTGTTCTTACAAATTCAATGCTTATGAGATAGGAGTGAAGTCTTTCATACCAGGCTCTAGGTGCTTGTTTCAATCCATACAAGGCTTTATGTAGTCTACATACCATGTTTCTCTTGTCTAAATCAATAAACCCTTCTAGTTGTTCAATGTATACCTCTTCTTCCAGTATTCCATTTAGGAATGCAAATTTGACATCCGTTTGGTATACCTTGAATCCTTTAAATGCAGCATAAGCAAGAAGAATTCTAACTCTTTCTAGTCTAGCAATGGGTGAAAATTTTTCACCATAATCAATGCCTTCTTCTTGTGCATACCCCTTGCATACTAATCCTTCTTTATTTCTTGTGACTTCTCCATTCTCATTCAACCTGTTTCTGAATATCCATTTGGTACCGATGACATTCTTGTCATCGGGTCTTAGTAATAGGTCCATGTATCGTTCTTCTCAATTTGTTCTATCTCTTCATTCATAACACTCACCCATTCTTCATTTTCAAGTGCGGTATTAACATATTTAGGCTCAAAATCATAAAGTAAACATGTAGTGTTTAGTGACTTACTTCTTGTTCTCATTCTAGCCTTCTTGTCTCCTATGATCTAATTCAGTGGATGATGTCTTCTTACATACTTGGCAAGTTTTGGTTCAGGTCATTGTCCATCATTCTGGTCATCATCTTTACCTTCGTTTTGATCTCTATCGCTCGGAACATCATTTTGAGTATTTCCTAATTTTTGGTAATTGTAGCCTAATACTTAGGTGCAATGTTATGTTGCTCGGGAGCAATACACTATTTCTCAGGTAGAGTGCCAGGTTCTTTAGTGTAAAAAAACATGTTGTAGTCTCCTGGTTCTTTTCTGCTTTCCTTATCATTCTTCTCTGCAAACTCATCTATTCTTACATTTTCACTTTCAATGATCTTATTAGAGGACTTGTTTAGACATTTATAAGCCTTTCTTTTGGTGGAATACCCTAAAAAGATACCTTCATCACTTTTGGAGTCAAGATTTCCATTTCTTTCATCTTTAAAAATGTAACATTGACTACCAAAGATTCTGAAGTAACTTACATTGGGTGTTTAACCATACCAAAACTCATAGGGTGTCTTCTTTGTGTCTTTCTTCAATTGTACTTTGTTTAATGTGTAGACAGCAGTATGGACAGCTTCCTGTTGGCAGGGTTTTGCTGACCAGGTCCGCCAACAGTCATAAGTTGTCACCGGGTTCTGGGGATATCGGCCAACTGCACCTGCAAAGGTTATCCAAGAGAATTATATTTCTCAGACCTTCAAGCACCTGGGTGTTAGGTCACGATGGTGCGGGGCTTGGTTGGGGAGAAGTGACTATTTTCGAGGTGGATAGCTGGTTTCTTCAACTCATTTTCTCCGGAGATTCAATAAAGTAAGGTTTCCCCTAGCATTCTACACTTAGAAAATAAAATAAAAAAGATCCTGCAGGGTTAGAAACATTTCATCTAACTATAGTGATGTTTAAACATCTGGAACATTAATAATACTCTGATAAACTACACTAAATATCGAAGAAATACATAACCATCAGTTATAACTTCATCAGTAGCGAGGAAAAAGAGGTTGTTAATCTATTTTAACATATCAGAGTAGAAGACATAAAAAACATGAAACATGAAATACCATTAACTCAGAAGCAGGAATGCCAACAACATCATTGAAAGAATTCTTCCTTCTTCATTAATATCCTTTCCAGCAAGCACTGGTGCGTGATACAATAGTGGCTCCAGGGGAGCATCTGACTATATAAAACCAGGACCATGGAGCATTGAGCTCTGCAACTTAAAATGAGGAATCACTTTACTATTACTATGGACAATAAAATCATCAATTTCGCCGACCCTTAGAAATAGGCCGATTCGGCTATTTATACAACTCTCTTCTAATCCTAACCCAATTTACATCATGTTTCAATAAAATACAATATCCAAGGGCCTGTACTACCTGCGCCACCCTACAAAATACTTGGAGATGGAATAGGTCTGCCATGTCAAAAGAATAAGGCAAGGATATACAGTGAAAGAATCAGCCTCGAGAAGAGAGCCAGAAAGGAGAAAGAAGAAAGTAGGTCCCCCAGGGATCGAGGCTATATGCCTCATAAATGGGAAATGTGGTGCCCTATCTCCAACATGCCAGGTGTACCCTTGAGCGGTGCCTTGAGAAGACCATCCTATCAGAAAACAAACTGTCGAGTCGATGTCCATTGATGTAGCCAACCACCTTCTGACAGTCTTTATTAATCGCTTCTAAAAGTGACCGGTCGGCCTCAGGGACCGGGACATGGATCATTTTCAAAGAATACAAATTTTTGGATCTGGGACTCCGGGGTCTGGGAACCTACATCCCAAAAGAATAAAGAATAATCAACACTTGAGTTCTCCCCGGCCTCTGGAGAAAGCTCAAGGTTGCTTATTGTCATTGAAAGCCTGGAGGAGGTGAGAAATATTGTCTTCATCTATATCTTTCAGGCTGGCCCTTCTGTGCTTGGCCACTTCAACTTATTCCCCCAGGTCTGGAACATTTTCTTTAAATTCATCTGACATCATCACCACATCATGACCTTTAAGTATCATGCGGGTTAATTTTTCCATCTGGGCCCCATCTATCCCCTTCGGAGATTGATACTGGGATTTCATCATTTCATCAAAACTCCCCAAAACTGAATCTTCGGGGGTACATGTATCTGTGGTAAGGGGATCAGCCCCACAAGTATTTATTACAAAAGACTTATATAAATTGGAAGAATACTTCACCGCATTTACCTTATCTTGTAGGGACCCTACAAGTTGCTTGGTTACCTCCAATGTGAGGTCAAGTCTGGAGTGTTGGGTTCTCACAAAATCAAATGATTCATCACCCAGAATTCTGGATTCAGAAATTATATCCTCTCCCAAGGTAAGGAGCTCTTTGAGCTCCACCTTCCATGCTTGGTAATTCTAAGCATCACCCTCCCATAGCTCAATAAGCATTTTTTTCCTGATGAATAACCTATCGGGCCATGTATAAATCTGGTAGGGTGGATACCAAGAAACACTGGGTGTTTCCTATCTGCAGGGTGACCCACTCGTCCACTGCTTGGGCTTTCTTTTTCATTACTTGCAGGGAGTCTATGTCACTCTGGGGTAGATCTTCTGAGGTGGAGGCCTCCAAAGGAGCAACATTGATGGGTTGAGCCAGCTTAGTGAGCAACCCCATAAGGTTTTCATTCTTTTCCTTTTCAGCTTTGAGCCTTTGGGCCTCTTTCTCATATCGGGCCTCCACTACCCTTGCTGCCTCTTTTAGCAAGTATACCTCACCTTGCTTTCCCCTTTTACCTAGGGATACCTCTGCAACATTGTAGTCTGTGGGGTCCGCGGTTGCTTCATCGGCGCCTGGGGGAGGTTTTGCCACAACGAAAACTGTTTCTCCACCCGGCCCAGTTCACAGAGTATGAACTGTCTAGGCTTTCTTGGCTTTTGGAAAGGCCTAAACTTGGGCCATCATTTTAGTTAGGGAGAGAGGAATTATGGGAGTGGACTAAGCTTTTCTTTTCCTGCTCTCTATCAACCATTGAGGTGGGAGGGGTGGCCTTCCTACCATAATTTATTCTCTTGATTCTTCCCCAGTGTCATATGGCTGTTGCGTCTTAGCAACATGAACCTCATTCGTTCCTCTCCCTGCCTCCACTTCTTCTGTAATAACATTCTCTTCAATCTCTATCCCCTCAACCTTTCCCTCTATGTCTATCACTGGGTCTGGACTCTGGTGAGCTTCCTTGGGGATTTCTTCTTCAGGCTGCTCTTCTTCTACTTCTTCCTCTTCTAGTTGCTCTTCTTCTACTGTTGGGGCTTCTTCCTCTGTTGGCAGTAGGGGAGGTGTCGGGCCAAGATTTAGAGTTTGGACAGCCGTGATCACCTGCCCAAAGGTTGATCCCGGGAGTGGCCTTGAGAACTTGGCGGCTGGGGTTACGGTTATTCCCGAAGGTCTGGTTCCCCCAGCGAATGCCATTTGTTCACCTTGCTTTTGTTGGTCCACTCCCAGACCTTGCATCACTTGAGCCCCAGAGGTAATCTCTAGTTCTGGCTCCTTTTATTCTACCTGCTACTCTTGTCCTTGTGCAGGCTCTTGCTCAATATCTTCTTGCTCTGCAGCCTCTTGTTCTGGAGCTTCCTGTTCTGCCCCCGGGACTTCTGCCTCTATTTTTGTATTGTCCCCCTGCAATTTTCCAAACTCATCAATTGCAAATAAATCAAATTCTTCTTATGGAGGGGGACTGGCTCAGACCTCTACAGGCTCCATTTCCTTCTCTGGCTTCGGGGAATTGGAAGAAAGGATTTCTACTTACTAGGGGTGGGATGCCTCTGGCTCCAGCTCTACCTTAGGCTTTTTGCTGAGCTTTTTCTTCCTGCGGGTAACCAGAGGAGGTCCTGCATCTCTTATTGTTTCCGCCTCCAAGGGATCCACCCCCGTTGCCTTAACCATTAAGGTTGCTAATGACAGGGAGGAGGGGCGAAGTGTCCCGGTCATAAGTGGTGGGGTGGCCAGCCTCGTTATTAATTGCTCCCTCATCTGTTGGGAGGCTGCCACCGACTCTTTTATCTACTCTGTGATAGAGACTTCTTTTGCGGGAGGGGTCAGGTCTATTCATTTTCCTTTTTCTGCACCCTGCGAAGAAGTCTCAGCCCCCAGAGTCATTTTTGGTACCGGCGGCGGAGTTAACTTTGGCGCCGGCTGGGCTACTCAGCAGGTACTCTCGGGGCACACCTTCTTAAAATAGGCATGGCTTCGCTCGACCACCTCTTGAGTGAAGTCTTCAATAGTGGGCCCTTCCTGGGCAGCCCAGTTTACTGGTGGAAGGGCCTTTTTATCGATCCCCTTTGCCTTGTACTGGGGATCGATAGTGGGGGCGGCATCTGAGAAGTCTGCTGGAAACTTTTGGAGCTTCAATTTTTGCATCATGCCAGCTGTCATTCTAACATAGTGCCTGCTCTGCACCTCCACATCATCTTGGAAGTCTACCCAAAAGTCCTCCATGTGTATATGATGGGGCTCTGAAGCCCAGGGAATTGTCGTTGCAATTCTGCCATGCGGATCAAAAAAATTTCACGCTAGATAAAATTCTTGTAGGTTATAACTTTTCATCTCATTGTCTGCCTCCTTTGTGGTGGCTAGACAGCATGTGTAGTTCCCACAGGTGATTGGGAACAAAATTTTGGGGATCTTTTTGAGGGAAAAGAAGGCATGCACCTCCATTATTTGCCTGCAATACTCCAACAGCATGATCTTGTCCCCATAATGTCTGGGCAACAAGTAGGGTTTCTCGTGGAAGCCGGTGACCCTAATGTATGTGTGCTATTAGAATTGAATATAGTAATGTCCATAACTATGGACCAACTTCATCGCCTTAGTAGACAGGCGGTATCCGGCATCCCGGGTGGGTGTAAGCAGATGGTAGTAAATGAACGTGTCATTTACCCAACAGAAACTAGGGAAGCTGGCCTCCCATTGAACCTGTGGGAAATGGTCCCATGGTGCTTTTTGTCCTGGGCCAATCCCAAGCACGCCGTCAGTAATTATGGCGTGGGAATGGGGCCTCTGCTATGCTAGGGCCTAGAAAATATAGGAAGACATGTAAAACTTTTTCTTCCTGTTCAATTGCTGGAACTCGGAGTCGACATGGTTGGAGATTATTGTGGCCCAATCAAAGTATCCTCCCTTGGTGGAGATGTCGAGGAGGAAGTAGTACATCCATCGAGCAAACTCTTGGGTGTAGGGCTGCCCAAAGACCTAGGCCAATGCTATCATCCCCGTCTGGATGCTCTCCTTGAATTCAGAGCGGGGAATTTCTATCTTCATTCTCTTTGGGTCCCTCTTTGGGGCCTTGACCCAATGGTTATTCATGTATACCCGGGAAGCATCCTCCAGTTGTGTGAACTGGGTCAAGGCATCAGTCCTTGTAACCACCGAGGCCTTCTCAAATTATGGGATTCCCAGACTTGCCTAGAATGTGACTGGGTCGAGGGACATCAGTGGAGTGGGGTACCCCATAGCTTCTATGTCCAGGAGCATAACGGCCCAGATAGAAGAGTTGTAGTAGTTTTCCAGTGTTAGGATAAGCTCTGAAGATTGCACAAAGCACAGGAAGCAATCTGCCCGGAGGATTTCGGAGTTCCTAAAGTTGATCACTAATTGATCTCCAGCATGTCGCTAGATGTGCATTATTTTCACCAAGGCCTGCATCTCCAACCATGTTCTGACATTGGTGTCAGTTATCAGCTTGACCTTAGACTCAATCTTTGATCCCACGATGACATTGTCCTATACAAATTTAATGGTCAGGGGCAGCTTTTCCAAGGCCTTCTCCATCTTAGATTTTACTGCTGCCCTGGTTTCTACTGCGGTAGGTAGCTCTAGACTTTTGGGTGGAGAAGATGCGGATGCTTTAGACATGTTTGAAAGATGAACTCCAGGAAACTGCAAGGCAAAGCAACCGTCAGAACACATTTATCAAAATAATCATTTTGGGGTCCGGAGATCTTACCACTGTGATGTTTGCTTTCCCGAAATGTTAGTTTCATTCAAGAATATCCGAAAAGAAAAACACATTGTACAAACTTTAGATTCATCAAACATCCGGGTCCAGGGATTTTTATCACACTTGGTGAAGACATAGGATGGATGATGGTAAGAGACCCAAAGCCTGGAGAAATGACTGTTGGTGAGGATGTGTAAAAAGCCAAGTCATCAAGCCCACATGGGCGCCACATGCGTAGGTATTAAATGGAAGTTATGGCGATGATGGCGGAGCCAACTATCCGACCGCATGAAAAGTGAAAGCCACTTGGCTAGAATTGATTGTGCACATGGGACATAAATGAGGTTCTAATAGACTTCATGGAGGAGAGAGAAAACCACCTATTTGAAACCGGTCGAGAGCTGAGTTTCAAACAGGTGGTTTTCTGCCCCAAAGCAAGTTTGTGGGCAGAAAACTAGAAACATAGGTGACTCAACCAGCTCATCAACCCACCTAGAAGGATATACATAGAGCCAAGGGATATATACAAAGACATGGAGGGATATACAAAGACTATATACAACTATACACATATATACGCAAAAGTATACAATGCAGAACGATGCCCGCGGGAAAACCAGACAAGATAGAACATATATATAGCTATTTACCTATTTTACAAACAAACTACTTTTGCACAGAGGGCGGACAACCCTCTAGCAGAGCCGACCCACCAACGAGTGGCAAAACTAGAAAATAGCAAACCAGATGAAACAGAAAAACAAAACAAACAAGGCAAACAAAACCAAACGAAACAGAAGAAAACCAGAGAGCGGAAAATGGAAACACCAACCTGAGAACGCAGAAGGTGGAGGAAAGGGAAGAGTTACCGCAAGAGCTCTACAACAGCTTGAGTTGTCAAATAGTCAAGAACACCACCACAAAGCACTTGCAACTGCCTGAAAGTGACTAGAAAGGTTAAGCGTTGATTATCATAAACTTTCTGCAAATGCTCTGTTAATCACTTTAAAATTGCTCTGTTAATCCCTCTAAGTGCTTGAAGGTTTTAATCGCGGTAAATATGAAAATGACAGGTAAGTCCTATTTATACCCATGGTAAAAGGTAATCCTCCTCCTTCCAAAAATCTCCAGACAAGCAAACCTCCGGACTCTGGGCCCGGGGATTCCTCGCGATGATATCCTTAAGAACATCATGGCAAAGAATCTCGGATTCTGGAATCTGGTTCCCAACGAAGGACAACCTATGGGCTCGGAGTCTCGGAGGAAAAAACCAAACAAACAAAACACCACGTCGGGGAAGAAAACCCCAGAGAAAGAAAACAATAGGGAAAGAAAGACAAGGCAAAGCCGCAGCAAAAAAAAACAAATTAAAAAAAGGGGGACCCAACATTTTGCACACAAAATGTAGGGATGGGGATGCAGGGGATAAGAAATGGTGACTATCTGGGACAAATGCCTTACCACATATGAGAACTATAGAATCTCTGGTTAGCAAAGCTGGAGTAATCCGCTTCCCAAAGCATCTGTCAGGCAAAGAGCAACATATCTGAGAGAATCCAACCACACGGGAATTAGTCCGTAGCCCTTCATCAGTGCTTGTGTGTGCTTTGGAAAGAAATCAAGCCGATGACCTCTGGGAGGAATAGAGAAGAGGCACTAATCACATTGAACGAGTCATCAATTTGTTCACTTCCCCTGGAGACCGGAGTTTCATCCCACTTTTCTTCTTTTATTATTTTGTTTGTTTCTGGGTGGGGAAGGCGGTACTTCTTTCACTATTAAGCTTAGGTTTAGCTAATTTTAATGGTGGTACTTCTTTCACCTGTCCACCTATATTTTAATGTTTGAAGAGGGGATAAAACTCTGGACCTGGGGAGAATTCTTTAAAGTTTCAGACCTGGGTCAATCAACGAGTACAACCGATCTACCCTTGGTGTGTCCAATTACTCGTTCCTTATATTACTTGTGTTTACTGATTGCCAGACTCCCGAAGACAACACCCAATGGAGATTGCTCAAAATGTTCCCTAACCTGTGAAATGACTCCGGAAACTAGGCTGACTCCATCGTGCTAAAGATAGATTCTAAAGTTCACCATGCCATGGACATCATACCGGAAGCTCGAGTTATGCGAAGCATTCTGATTCCTACAAGAAGGAACAAAACACCGGAACCCAGAAGAAAATGAAAAGCAAAAACAAAAATAACAAAAGGGGACTACCCTAGAGGACAGTTGACAAGGCTATTTACAAGATAAGGTACTTTGCAGCAAGGCACCCAGAAGAAATATTTACAAGCGGGAGGATTTTTTACATATAATACAACTTTGAACTAACTTACCCTATTCGAAGTAGTGTTTGAGAAACTATCCATTAACGAGAAATGCGACAGGTTCCCCAGTTAGAGTGTTAAGGTGGTAAGTATTTGCCTCGTAGATTTTCAAGATGAGGTATGGTCCAAGCCAGAGCCATTGGAACTTGGTGTGTTTTCCTTTCTTCTCCCGGGCCTTGTCCCACAATAGGACCAGATCTGAAGTTTGAAAATACTTGTACTAGGCTCTTCTGTCAAACCATCATTTTACCACCGCTTGATGACGTACGAAGTGTTCAAGGGCTGCGTCCCGCTGTTCTTCCATTCGTACCATATTTAAGAGTAAAACCTCCACGATGTTGTCCCTGTTGCTAAATTCTTACATAAACTGTAAAACTAGGATCTGTAAGTTGACTGGGAATACAGGGTTCTGACCATAGACCAGATGGAATGGGGATGTTCCCAGGGCGGCCTTGACACAAATACAATCTGCCCAGAGGGCGAATTTCAACTTTTAATGTCAATTCCAGGTATTTTGTTCTAACAGATGTTTGATCACTTTAAGTAGATTTTTGTTTGTTGATTCAGCAACGCCATTTCCCTAGGGATAATAGTTGTTGGAGAACTTCAAAGTGATCCTCCGATTGTAGGTACATTCAAGTAGCTACACTGAAGAAAATGCCAGACCATTGTCACATACCAAAGCAAAGGGCATTCCAAACCTTGTGACGATGTTTTCTTCCAGGAATTTGATAACTACGTCTGCCGTGTTGTTTTTGCAAGGTATAGCCTCAGACCACCGATTGCAGTAATCAGTAGCAATCAGAATATATCGGTGATTGGCGGACGAGTTGGGGTTGATTTTCCTGATGAATTCAAGTTCCCACTAGGCAAAGGGTCTAGCCTCGTAGACTGGTTGTAAAGGCATAGCTGGGTTACGCTCACGATGTGCTACAATTTGACAAGTATGGCGTTTCCTAACATGAGCGTAAACATCTTTGAATATACAGGGCCAATAATATCCGGCCCGAAGGATCTGATGGGCAGTGACATCGACTAAGCCATGCTCAGTTCCAAACTATCCGTGGAATTCATCAATCACTCTCATAGCTTAGTCTCTGTCGATGCACCAGAGGTACACTCCCTCATATTTTCTATGGTAAAGCGCGGAGTTTTTTATCATGAAGTGGGTGCTTTTCATCCGCAGGGCGCGGCATTTATGGGGAGGTAATCCCTTTGGGAATTTATTATTTAGTAGCAAGTATACCAAATTGGTGTACCATGGGTCTTGGGTAATGGACTCCACCATATAAGTTTGACATTCTATGCGGGGAGTCTCTTCTGCCATCGCTCGAATTAGTCCCTGGCCCCGGACTATCTTCATGGGCTGCATTTCTAAGTCATACTCCTGGAGGATGGCCATCCATTTCCCCCATCTCTCGCCCAATTCACTCTGCATCAGCAAAGATTTGATAGCCTGGTCTGGAATGATAGCATGTACCTTGCTCCAAAATTTCTTCATGGCGCGAACAAAAGCAAAGGCCTGCTTTTCTAACGATGAATATTGGACTTCAACATTCTTGAAAGGGGAGCTCATAAAAGCTATGGGTCGCTCTTCCCCTTCAACCTTTTGGGTCAACACTGCCACGGTAGAATGCGGTGAAGAAAAGGAATATATGTAAAATGGAAGGGAATAATCCAGACTAACCAGGACAGGTGCTTCCGTTATTATCTATTTAATCTGGGCGAACGCCCGCTTTGCTTCAGGACTCCACTCAATCTTGGTATCCTTCTTCATCATCTCATTGAGCGGTTTAACTATTTCTGCGAATCTTGTGATGAACCGCTAGACAAAGTTGATCTTTCCAAAGAAGGATTGCATCTCTCTCTTGCTGCCAGGCATTTGTAATTTTAGCAATACTTCGACTCTATCAAGGTCTATGGATATACCCTTCTCAGAGATGATTTTCCCAAGCAACTTCCCCTCAGTGACCCCGAATATGCACTTCTTGGGGTTGAGGGATATCCCTTACCAATGACATCTCTTGCAGATCTAAGCGAGATGGGCGGGATGATCATGCCTATCCTGAAAAAAGATGGTCAAATCATCCATGTAGATGATTATGCACCAATTCACAAGGCCCTCAAACACAATGTCCATGGCCTTTTGAAATGTAGCCCCTACATTGATCAAACCAAAGGGCATTCTCCTGTATGCAAACGTTCCCCACTTGGTGGTAAACATTGTTTTCTCCCTATCTTCATACTTTACCATGACTTGGTTGTATCCTGAGTATCCATCCAAGAAGGACATCATCTGGGATCCATTCACTATCTGCAACACCTCATCCAACGAGGGGAGAGGGTGATTGTCTTTCTTCGATGCCTTGTTTAAGTTTCAGAAATCCACGCAAAGGCAGATCTCACCATTTTTTTTCCTCATAGGGACCAGGTTGGCAACCCACGTAGTATGCCAGATCGGGAAGATTATCTGAGCTAACAATAGTTTTTCTACCTCTTGACGAATCAAAGGCTCTATCAGGGGGTTGACCAGTCTTTGCTTTTGCCAAAAGGGCTTAGCATCAGGCTTCAGGGGAATAGTATGGGTCATGATGGATGTATCATATATTTTCAAGTCTTCATAACCCTAGGCAATTATGTTGATGTATTCTCAGAGAACCGCGAGAATCTTCTCCTTTTCCTCAGGGGAGCAGGAGGTACCGATGTGAATGATCTTTTCTTCACCAGGCTGGCCGATGTTAACTTTTTCAAACTTACCTCCCTCAGAGGAGGATGACACCTTCTCACGGGCCCAAGGGTCTGAGTCAAAGATTCATTCCAGTGCAACCATCCCCTTCGGGATGGTGTTAGTAGGAAATTCCATGATCCCATCATCTTCATCACCCTGCCCAGTATCGTCATGGTCTTGTTCTTCCACTATCGGGTCTTCAAAGACACCAACATTCGCCATGAAGAACAGGATATGTTAATAGTCCTCAAAAACCTGAAAGTGGGTGACATTGTCTAGAATGGATGGGGTAGGGACCATCTCAACCAAAAATCTCTGGAGTCACGAGCCGGCCATCGGCTCAAGTGTGCTGGCAGAAATGGCGAGGGCATCCAGGACATAGTTCTGTCACTGGGGAATGAGGTCAATGCCAAAGGCATCAAAATCTTCAATGAGGCTCCAAGCCCGATTGTGGTACATGGCTATCCTTTTGTCGTGACATGTGTATTGACTCTGGACTTGTTTAACAATCAACTCTGAATCACCCAGGGCTCGGAGGCAGGTGATACCCTTCCTTAACGCAAATAAGAGTCCAAGGACCAAAGCCTCATACTCTGTGGCATTGTTTGTACAGTTAAACTGCAACCTATAGGATGCGAGGAAGGACTTCCCCCGTGGGTTGATTAGTTCTACCCTAGCCCCGCAGCCTTGTTTGGATCGAGACCCATCAAACTTGAGGGTCCACAACTCGTTGTTAGTAATCTGGGGCTGGGGCAGAGTGGTCTTCTTTGGATTATTGCTGGGAGACTTAGGGATTTCTTCCAGGACTACCGGCGTGAAAGTAGAATTTACCCCTAAAGGTGTTTGGATTTGGGATTCCTAGGGGGATGGCACCAAAAGAGTGCATCTCGTAGGAGCTCTGGGTCCTAAGGAATTAGTTACAAGTTGTTTATTCCAGAAGGTATCGAGGTGTCGGTTAGCGATCGAGAGACATGGCCCACACTCATGCTTTGAATGTTTTTGGTAGTGTACTCAGCACCAAGTGTTGGACACGAGTGTGGTGAGGGTTGCGGAGGTGCCTTGGGAGTCAACCTCAACTCTCATATTTTCTTCTAGGTCTTGTGCTCTTTGCAGCACTACGGGATCTTCTCTGGGGATGAAATCGAATGTTAAGATTTCAAAAGGTCAGTACACCCCCAAAGAAGTCTCAGAGAAAAAGACCTCATTAACCCTCCCAACCTCAGTAAGGGCCTATTTCATCCGGGGTTCACTTTCAACCCAGATCTTATTGGACTCTCCTTCCCATGGAAGCCGCAGATGGGTGAAGTCGGTCAAAAAGTATCCATTCAAGGACTTGGACCAATTCTGGCTTAATAACATCCTGTAAGTATCTGGGATGTCCACCACTTGGATGTCAATGATGTTGGCTATCCTAGGGTCCTGGATAAGTTGTATCCAAACATTCTTCAATTCCCCCACCATTTTTATAGCAGTCTTATCTAGCTAGATCACTGCGTCACTGGATGAGGTGGGGTGGAATCCGAGCTTCTAAAAAATGGACAAAGGCATGATATTACCTGAAGCCCCAGAGTATACTAGGAAGTTGTGTATATTTTTACCATGGATATTCAGGCCTAGTAGGAAGGGAGGATCCTCATTGCTCCCCCGGAAGATGGCCGCGTTAGCATCTTCAAATGAGACAGTCTTGGGCGGGTGGCTAACGGCTTCCAAGTTTCCTAAGAGCTTCAGAAGAGACTTCTTCTGCTCGGGACAGTTTAGCAAAACCTCCATCAATGTCATGGAGGTGGTGGTCTATTCTAACACCTCTGTAATATCAAATCTTCCTCCTGGGAATTGGTGATTTTCCTCGGTGAGATCTTTTGCTTGGTTAGAGCTAGGACCTTTTAGAGGAGCGGGTCGGTCATTCGTGGTATCCCGGGGAGGGGGAGTATCTTTGATAGGGGGTGTAGGTGTGTAAGCTGGTCCTTTGCCAACCTGACTCCAAGTATGATATGGAATCTACGAGTTAGTAAAGGCGTTGGCCTTGAAGGGTGGGATAGATTCATCAAAGAATCCCTGTAATTCAGATTCTTCTTCATCCTCCCCGGAAGTCTCGAAGAAGATGGTGTCACAGGTGAAGGCACTATGGGTTGGTTCTTGGATAGGGGTTTCTAGAGAGGTAGTGTCATGTGACTACTGCCTGTCTAGCTAGGAGATCATGATGACCTTCTCTAAAGTGGCATAATTCACCTTGTTGTGAGAACCTGTATCGTACAATCTACACCAATTAGTCATGGGCTGGAAGTCTGCGACTGGTGTAAAATGTGATGGTCCAACACCATTTTGGTTGACATTTTGGTTCAAAGGTGGGCCTCCGGTGTTCATGTTATTATTCCATTATTTTTTATTGGGCCTAGACCCATTATTGAAGTTTCTCCCACCGACATTGTTGTTCTTTTGGCCAGAGAAAATATTTCCCCTCTGGGAATTTGAATTCTGGGGTGCATAGGACCCCGCCTTCAGTTGGCCCATGTCTACAGTCAAGGAAGACAACATTTGTCAGAGGGATTCGACCTTGGCGGTCAACTGAGTGTTAGAATCACAATGTGATGATTGTTGTTGTTGTTGGCTTCCTGGGAAGGCAACAGTATTAGCCAAAGTCAAGGGCGGCAATCCTCCAGTCGCAGAAGACTGAAAGAAGGGCACTCCAGAGGATTGTGTCTGAGATTGTTGTGTCTGTTGTGGCTGATTCCAAGGGAAAAATTCTAGGCCTGGTACTGCCTGGGCTTGCATTAGGTAAACATACCAGGCCTGCTGGTCTATCAAGGGTGGCGGAGGATTCATCGCCATAAAGGGGGCACCTATCACCAGATTGGGGTTGTATCCCCGGGCATATGCAGTTCCGCCGGGAATCATATTAAAGGGCATGCTCTGCCCAATCCCGCCCGGGGATTTGTTGAGACCATGGGACAGTTCTAAGGCCAGGTTATAGACTTTTTTCAAGGTATCCCGGTCGCCCACGGTGGTTGTTCTCCAAACGAGAGTGGCGACAAAACAGTCCATCGCATTAAGATAAGTCTGTATGGTTACTTTTGGGGATGGAATAAAAGGGCCTGTGCACCATTTCAGGGCACTCTGGAACCTATGGTTGAATGCTGCAAGAGGTTCATTGGGTTCCTTTCTGATGGAGATGAACTGGCTATGGGACCAGGCTGGGTCCACATGCACGCAAAAGGCAGCCAGGAAGGCATCTTCCATGTCCTTCCAACTGTTTATGGAGTTGGCAGGAAGGTTAAAGCACCAGTTCAACTCACCTTGCCCTAAACACAAGGGAAACATCTGAGTCACATCATCTTCATGTTGGATCCGGTGTCAGTTCATGGCATCTTTGTATGCCTGTAAGTGTTCTTCTGCGATTTGTGAGCCTAAGTGCTCATATCATGGGTAGGTCTTCTCAGGGTGAGAAGGTAAGTCGTTGATTACGCCCAAAAAAGTTCCCATTGGGGACTCGGTGTTTCTAAAATATGCGGCCATAGGGGGAACTAAACGTTGGGTAGTTTGGGTACTAGTTCCCAGGATTGTCTGAGAAGTTTGGGTATTCAGAGGTATGGTAGATCCCTAGACAATAGTGGCTGGTGTGATTTTCGAGGTCCACTTCTTTCAAGCAGGAGGCTCGAGTTTGACAAACTTTCTAGGATTCAGGGAAGACCTAAGGACTCTTTCAAATTTTTCTAGGGAAAAAGATCCAATCCCGCTGAAGGCTTGCCTCTTAAAACTATCACTCAGGGAACCCTTAGGAGGTGTAAAATCAGAATCCTAGGAGGGGGATGAGTTCATGCCCTCCTTCTAGCACCAATTTTTGTTGGCGGGGTTTTGTTGACCGGGTCCGCCAACAGTCATAAGTTGTCACCAGGTTCTGGGGATACTGGCCAACTCCGCCTACAAAGGTTGTTCGGTAGAATTATATTCCCTGGGCCTTCAAACACCTGGGTGTCAGGTCACAATGGTGTGAAACTCGGTTGGGGAGAAGTGACCATTTTTTAGGGCGATAGCTAGTTTCTTCAACTCATTTTCTCTAGAGATTCAATAAAGTAAGGTTTCCCCTAGCATTCTACACTTAGAAAATAAAATGAAAAAGATCCTGCAGGGTTAGAAACATTTCATCTAACTACAGTCATGTTTAAACATCCAGAACATCAATAATACTCTGATAAACTACACTAAATACCGAAGAAATGCATAACCATCAGTTAGAACTTTATCAGTAGCGAGGAAAAAGAGGTCGTTAATCTATTTTAACATATTAGAATAGAAGATATAAAGAACATAAAACATGAAATGCCATTAAGTCAGAAGCAGGAATGCCAACAACATCATTGAAAGAATTCTTCCTTCTTCATTAATATCATTTCCAGCAAGCACTAGTGTGTGATACAATAGTGGCTCCAGGGGAGCATCTAACTATATAAAACCAAGACCATGGAGCATTGAGCTCTGAAACTTAAAATGAGGAATCACTTTTCTATTACTATGGACAACAAAATTATCAATTTTGCCGACCCTTGGAAATGGGTCGATTCAGCTATTTATACAACTCTCTTCTAACCCTAACCCTATTTACGTCATATTTCAATAAAATACAATATCCGGGGGCCAGTACTACCTGTGCCACCCTACAAAAGACCTCAAGATGGAATAGGTCTGCCATGTCAGAAGAATAAGACAAGGATATACAGCAGAAGAATTGGCCTCGATAAGAGAGCTAGAAAGGAGAAAGAAGAAAGTAGGTCCCCTGGGGATCGAGGCTACATGCCTCATAAATGGGAAATACGGCGCCCTATCTCCAATGTGCTAGGTGTACCCTTGAGCGGAACCTCAAGAAGGCCATCCTATCAGAAAACCAACTGCCGAGTCGATGTCCCTTGATGTAGCCAACCACCTTCTGACAGTCTTTATTAACCGCTTCTGAAAGTGACCAGTCGACCTCGGGGACCGGGACACGAATCATTTTCAAAGAATACAAAATTTTGGATCTAGGACTCCGGGATCTGGGAACCTACATCCCAAAAGAATAAAGAATACTCAACACTTGAGTTCTCCCCGGCCTCCAGAGAAAGCTCAAGGTTGCTTACTGTCGTTGAAAGCCTGGAGGAGGTGAGAAATGTCATCTTCATCTATATCTTTCAGGCTGGCCCTTCTATGCTTGGCCACTTCAACTTGTTCCCCCAGGTCTGGAACATTTTCTTTAAATTCATCTGCCATCCTCACCGCGTCATGACCTTTAAGTATCATGTGGGTTAATTTTTCCATCTGGGCCCCATCTATCCCCTCCGGAGATTGATACCGGGATTTCATCATTTCATCAAAACTCCCCAAAACTGAAGCTTCGGGGGTACATGTATCTGTGGTAAGGGGATCAGCCCCGGAAGTCTTTATTACAAAAGACTTATATAAATTGGAAGAATAATTCACCGCATTTACCTTATCTTGTAGGGACCCTACAAGTTGCTTGGTTACCTCCAATGTGAGGTCAAGTCTGGAGTGTTGGGTTCTCACAAAATTAAATGATTCATCACCTAGAATTCTGGATTCAGAAATCATATCCTCTCCCAAGGTAAGGAGCTCTTTGAGCTCCACCTTCCATGCTTGGTAATTCTCGGCATCACCCTCCCATATCTCAATTAGCATTTCTTCCTAATGAATAACCTGTCAGGCCGTGTATAAATCTGGGAGGGTGGATACCAGGAAATGCTAGGTGTTTCCTATCTGTAGGGCGACCCAATCATCCACTGCTTGGGCTTTCTTTTTCATTACTCACAGGGAGTCTATGTCACTCTACGGTAGATCTTTTGAGGTGGAGGCCTTCAAAGGAGCAGCATTGATGGGTCGAGCCAGCTCAGTGAGCAACCCCATAAGGTTTGCATTTTTTTCCTTTTCAGCTTTGAGCCTTTGGGCCTCTTTCTCATATCAGGATTCCACTGCCCTTGCTGCCTCTTTTAGTAAGTCTACCTCACCTTTCTTTCCCCTTTTAGCTAGGGATACCTCTGCAACATTGTAGTCTATGGGGTCCGCGGTTGCTTGATCGATGCCTAGGGGAGGTGTTGCCACAATGGAAACTATTTCTCCGCCTGGCCCAGTTCGTAGAGTATGAACTTTTTGGGCTTTCTTGGCCTTTGGCAGGCCCTAAACTTGGGCCATCATTTCGGCTAGGGAGAGAGGAATTACGGGAGCGCACAGAGATTTTCTTTTCCTGCTCTCTATCAGCCATTGAGGTGGGAGGGGTGGCCATCCTACCATAATTTATTCTCTTGATTCTTCCCTAGTGTCCTATGGCTATTGCCTCTCAGCAACATGAACCTCATCCATTCCTCTTCCTGCCTCCACTTCTTCTGCAGCAACATTCTCTTCAATCTCCATCCCCTCAGCCTTGTCCTCTATGTCTATCACTGGGTCTGGACTCTGGTGAGCTTCCTTGGGGATTTCTTCTTCAGGCTGCTCTTCTTCTAATTCTTCCTCTTCTGGTTTCTCTTCTTCTACTGCTGGGGCTTCTTCCTCTGTTGGTAGTAGGGGAGGTGTCAGGCTGAGATTTAGAGTTTGGGCTGCCGTGATCACCTACCCAAAGGTTGATCTTGGGAGTGGCCTTGGGAACCTGGCGGCTAGGGTTATGGTTATTCCTGAAGGTCCGGTTCCCCCAGCGGATGCCATTTGTTTGCCTTTCTTTTGTTCATCCTCTCCTGAACCTTGCATCGCTTGAGCCTCGAAGGTAATCTCTGGTTCTGACTCCTTTTCTTCTACCTGCTACTCTTGTCCTTGTGCAGGCTCTTGCTCAATATCTTCTTGCTCTGTAGCCTCTTGTTCTGGAGCTTCCTATTCTACCCCCGGGACTTCTGCCTCTATTTGTGTATTGTCCCCCTGCAAGTTCCTGAACTCATCGGTTGTAAATACATCAAATTATTCTTGTGGAGGGGGACTAGCTAGGACCTCTGCAGGCTCCATTTCCTTCTCTGGCTCTAGGGAACTGGAAGAAAGGATTTCTACTTGCTGGGAGCGGGATGCCTCCAGCTCCAGCTCTGCCTTAGGCTTTTTGCTAAGCTTCTTCTTCCTCCAAGTAACCAGAGGAGGTCCTGTGTCTCTTATTACTACCGCCTCCAAGGGATCCACCCCCATTGCCTTAACCATTAAGGTTGCTAATGATAAGGAGGAGGGGCGAAGTGTCCCGGTCATAAGTGGTGGGGTGGCCAGCCTCGTTATTAATTATTCCCTCATCTGCTGGGAGGCTTCCACCGACTATTTTATCTTCTCTGTGACAGGGACTTCTTGCATGGGAGGGGTCATGTCTATTCCTTTTTCTTTTACTGCACCCTACGAAGAAGTCCCATCCCTCGGAGTCATTTTTGGTTCTGGCGGCGGAGTTAACTTTGGCGCCAACTGGGCTGCTCAGCAAGTACTCCTAGGGCACACCTTCTTAAAATAGGCGTGGCTTCACTCGACCACCTCTCGAGTGAAGTCTTCAATAGTGGGCCCTTCCTAGGCAGCCCAGTTTACTATGGAAGGGCCTTTTTATCGATCCCCTTTTCCTTGTACTAGGGATCAATAGTGGGGGCGGCGTGTGAGAAGTCCGTCGGGAACTTGCAGAGCTTCAATTTTTGCATCATGTCGGCTGTCATTCTGACATAGTGCCTGCTCCGCACCTCCACATCATCTTGGCAGTCTACCCAGAAGTCCTCCATGTGTATATGATGGGGCTCTGAAGCTCGGGGCATTACCATTGCAATTCTGCCATGCAGATCAAAAAAATTCCGCGCTAGATAAAATTCCTGTAAGTAATAACTTTTCAGCTCATTTTCTGCCTCCTTTGCGGTGGCCAGACTGCATGTGTAGTTCCCACAGGTGATTGGGAATGAAATGTTGGGGATCTTTTTGAGGTCAAAGAAGGCATGCACCTCCATTATTTGCCTGCAATACTCCAACAGCACGATCTTGTCCCCACAATGTCTGAGAAACAAGTAGGGTTTCCCAGAGAAGCCGGTGACCCTAATGTATGTGTGCTTTTGGAATTGAATATAGTAATGTCCATAACTATGGACCAACTTCATCACCTCAGTAGACAGGTGGTATCCAGCATCCCAGGTGGGTGTAAGCAGATGGTAGTAAACGAACACATCATTTACCTGGAAGAAACTGGGGAAGCTAGCCTCCCATTGAACCTGTGGGAAATGGTCCCATAGTGCTTTTTGTTCTGGGCCAATCATGAGCATGCTGTCAGTAAGTAGGCCATGGGAATGGGGCCTCTGCTGTGCTAGGGCTCAGAAAATATAGGAAGACATGTAAGACTTTTTCTTCCTGTTCAATTGCTGGAACTGGGAGTCAACATGGTTGGATATTATTGTGGCCCAGTCAAAGTATCCTCCTTTGGTGGAGATGCTAAGGAGGAAGTAGTACATCCATCGAGAAAACTCTTGGGCGGAGGGCTGCCCAAAGACCCGGGCCAATGCTATCATCCCCATCTGGATGCTCTCCTTGAATTCAGAGTGGGGAATTTCTATCATCATTCTCTTTGGGTCCCTCTTTGGAACCTTGAGCCAATGGGTATTCATGTATACCCAGGTAGCATCCTCCAGTTGTGTGAACTGGGTCAAGGAATCAGTCCTTGTAACCACCGAGGCCTTCTCAAATTATGGGATTCCTAGGCTTGCCTGGAATGTGACTGGGTCGAGGGACACAAGTGGAGTGGGGTACCCCGTAGGTTCTGTGGCTGCGAGCATAATGGCCCAGACAGAAGAGTTTTAGTGGTTTCCCAGTGTTAGGATAAGCTTTGGAGATTACATGGAGCATGGGAACAAAGCTGCCCGGAGGATTTTGGAGTTCCCAAAGTTGATCGCTAATTGATCTCCAGCATGTCGTTGGATTACATTATTTTTACCAAGGCCTACATCTCTGACCATGTTCCGACATTGGTGTCGGCTATCAGCTTGACCTTAGACTCAATCTTTGAGCCCACGATGACATTGTCCTATACAAATTTCATGGTCAGGGGCAGCTTTTCCAGGGCCTTCTCCATCTTAGATTTTACTGCTGCCCTGGTTTCTACTGCAGTAGGTAGCTCTGGACTTCCGGGTGGAGAATATGCGGATGCTTCGGACATGTTTGAAAGATGAACTCCAGGAACCTATAAGGCAAAGCAACCGTCAGAACACATTTATCAAAATAATCATTCTGGGGTCCGGAGATCTTACCACCGTGATGTTTGCTTTCCTGAAATGTTCGTTTCATTCAAGAATATCCAAAAAGAAAAACACATTGTACAAACTTTAGATTCATCAAACATCCAGGTCTGGAGATTTTTATCACACTTGGTGAAGACATAGGATGGATGATGGTAAGAGACATGAAGCCCAGAGAAGTGACCATTGGTGAGGATGTGTTAAAAGCCAAGTCATCAAGCCCACATGGGTGCCACATGCGTAGGTATTAAATGGAAGTTATGGTGATGACGGCAGAGCAAACTGTCTGAACGCGCGAAAAGCAAAAGCCACTTGGCTAGAATTGATTGTACACATGGGACATAAATGAGGTTCTGACAGACTTCATGGAGGAGAGAGAAAACTGCCTGTTTGAAATCGGTCGAGAGCCAAGTTTCAAACAGGTGGTTTTCTGCCCCAAAGCGAGTTCATAGGTGGAAAACCAGAAACACAAGTGACTCGACCAGCTCTTAAAACCACCTGGAAGGATATACATAGAGCCAAGGGATATATACAAAGACACGAAGGGATATACAGAGACTATATACAACTATACACATATATACGCAAAAGTATACAATGCGGAACGATGCCCGTGGGAAAACCAGACAAGACAGAACATATATATAGCTATTTACCTATTTTACAAATGAACTACTTCTGCATAGAGGGAAAACAACCCTCTGGCAGAGCCAACCCACCAACGAGCGGCAAAACCAGAAAACAGCAAACCAGACGAAACAGAAAAACAAAACAAATAAGACAAACAAAACCAAATGAAACAGAAGAAAGCCAAAGAGCAGAAAATGGAAACACCAACCTGAGAAAGAAGAAGGCAGAGGAAAGGGAAGAGTTACTGCAGGAGCTCTGCAATAGCTCGAGTTGTCAAATGGTTAGGAACACCACCATGAAGCACTCACAACTACCTAAAAGTGACTGGAAAGGTTAAGCGTTGATTATCATAAACTCTACAAATGCTCTGTTAATCACTTTGAAATTGCTCTGTTAATCGCTCTAAGTGCTTGAAGGTTTTAATCATGATAAATGTGAAAATGACAGGTAAGTCCTATTTATATCCATGGTAAAAGGTAATCCTCCTCCTTCCGGCAATCTCCAGACAAGCAAACCTTCAGACTCTGTGCCCAGGGATTCCTCACGATGATATCCTTAAGAACATCATGGTGAAGAATCCCGGAGTCTAGAATCTAGTTCCCAACAAAGGACAACCTCTAGGCCCGAAGTCCCGGAGGTGAAAACCAAACAAACAAAATACCACGCCGGGGAAGAAAACCTCGGAGAAAGAAAATAATAGGGAAAGAAAGACAAGGCAAAGCCGCAGCAAAAACAAAAAAAAGAAAAAAAGGGGGACTCAACATTTTGCACACAAAATGTAGGGACGAGTATGCAGGGCATAACACTTCCCTCTAGAAAGTTTGAGTGATTCTTTTATCAATCATCAGTGTTCTTGCACATTCACCAATTGATCTATTTCTTATTTTAGCAATTCTATTTTGTTGTGGTTTTCTTGGTGCAGAAACCTATCTTTTAATTCCATGCTCATTACAGAAATTAGTGAATTCATTTGAAATAAATTCCCCTCCTCTATATGATTTTAAGAATTTCAATTCCTTACCACTTTGATTTTCTACCATAGCCTTATACCATTTAAACATATTGAATGCTTCTGATTTATCATTTAGGAACATAACTGTCATCATTCTAGAATAATCATCTACAAAGAGAATGAAATACCTATCACCATAGTAACTCTTTGTCCTCATGGGTCCACATAAATCAGTATGGACTAATTTTAGAATAGCATTAAATGTATGGGATTTTCTCTTGAAACTAGACTTTTTCATCTTACCTTTTTGACAATTCTTGCACATGATATGCTCAAGCTTTGACATGCTCAGTAAGGCTCTTACTCTTCTTTTATTTCTTATCTTTATCATGTTGTCAAAATTCACATGGCATTGTCTTTTATGCCACAACCATATGTCTTCATTTCTAGCCATTAAAAAAGTGGTGTTAATGTCATCAAGATAGAAAAGGTTACCTTTTGTCTATTCACCAGTTCTGATCAACCTTCCTGATTCATTGAAGATCTTTGCCTTTTTATTCTCAAATGCTACTGGGTGACCTGTATTATTCAGCTGTGAAACACTTAACACATTATAATTAAGTCTTTTACCCAGTAAGAATTTTCACATTTTATCAGGTTATTCAACATTATGGTTCCTTTACCTTCAACTAGACAAGGTGTGTCATTACCCATTCTTACCAATCCACCATTATAGTATTCAAAAGTTTCAAACTTTTGTTTATCATGGGTCATGTGGTGAGTGCAGCCACTATCTATAATCTAGACATCATTCTTACTAACCTTAGATATGAGTGCAGTCTCTACATACCTTTCTTCTTCATCATCTGAATCATCCTTCATGGCTACAAATACCATCTTAGTGTCTTCATTAGATTCATGGCTACAAAATTTCTTCCCTTTTTCCTTGTAGTCTCAGGTATCTCTTCTGTCAGATTGTCAGTTGCTTTGTTAGTCTTTGTTATCACCTCTATCAAAATTATTTTCATATGATATGTCATTACTTTTGTCATCTTTTCTTCTTATAGGACATCTTGCAACAAAGTGTCCAACCTCTTTACAATTAAAACATACAAGTGGTAATTTACCTATGTATCTACTTTTGCCTCTCTGTAATCTTCTTTTCATTAGTGCTTCAATCTCATCAAGTCCTTGGTCATCACTATCACTTTCACTATCATTTCTAATAGTGTGTCTATGATTTGACTTACTTATCATCAGAGAAGATTTGAATGCAAACTCAATAGATGGCAAGACACTATTATCAAAGTTATTCATCTCAAATAAAATATGTCTACCAATCAGACTATCTAGAGTAACATTATTGTTTGTAACTGCTCTCATTTCTTGTATAGAAGATACTCTAATAGCATATACAGGTAGTAAGGTTCTTAGGATTTTACTTACCACTGTCTCTTCTTCAATTAGACCTCCAACTCCTCGAATAGCATTTACTACCTCTTTGATTCTACAGCTATACTGAGTGATATTTTCTCCTTCTTTCATTCTTAGGTCATCAAACCTCCCTCTTAGGCTTTATGCCTTGGCTCTTAGTAAATTAGCATCTCCTCCATGTATTTTCTTCAATTTATCCCACATTTTTTTTGCAGAGGTGTAGGTTTTGACATCTTCAAACTCAACATCAGAGAGTGAGGAAACAAGCTCTATCATCATGCAATTAGGCTCATTCTTTTCTCTCAATTTCTAAAGTGTGTGAGGTCCAGTAGGCAACACATATTCAATATCAAGGTGTTGAGTAACATCATTACCAATACCTAATAGGTGGAGTCTTATTCTATTTTTCCATGATGCAAACTTATCTTTGTTCAACTTGGGCACATCTTGTTTGTTCATCTTGTGATCTTTTGCTTGAGTTGTTAAACTCCCTTTTTAAGCACACAAGATCTAATACCAATTATTAGAATAACTAAGAGGGGGGATGAATCAGTGGCCTAAAAAATATTCTAATAAATCAACCCAAAAACTTAGTTCCACAATATTAAGCCTCTAGTTATCTTTATTCCTACAAGATGAATGCCTTCAAACAATCTTAACAAATAACTACTACTTGGAGTTCATTGTTAAACCTTATTCCTACTGTTTACCGATTAGCAGTCTTTCATTTACCAAAAAAATAGTAAATTGCTTAGTGTATACTGATCAATCTAGAATTAGTTATGTGTAATACAAAACACTAAAGTAATGACTCATAAACACGTTGACAAATGGATTTTTAATGTGGAAACCTTGTTAAGGCAAAAACCACTTGGGATCGGTAACCCAAAATTTTCACTTTTCTGAAGTGAGCTCGGTGAAGATCCAACCCTATTAAAGGATACAAACATACTGTTAGGTGTGACCTTATTAGATGATTTAAATAGACTAATTTTTCACTTGATATCGGGCATCTCTATGCTATCTTCAATGACCAAACCTTGGTTTGTCAAATGATATCTAGAATTTCATTATATCTTCATGATCAAAATTTTTGATACTCCTTGGGATGTATCTCAATATAGAAAGGATTGTTAAGTCCTATTTGATTAAGAGAATTTTTGAATCAATGGTTAAACTGAAACAATAAATGATCTATTCACATATACAACTATAATTTCTATATTTTCAGATCTATTGTAATCTCGTTATACCCTTCTAATCAATGTCTCCTTTAAATAGCTTTTCTCCACTTCTTTCTGCTCGATGATGTTGTGCTTCTCTATTGCTCAGTGTCTGCAGAAATATTTAGCTCTTTCCTTAGCTTGATTGATTAGGACTGTATGAAGTTGTTCTTCATCACTTTCTCTCCAGCATCCTTTTTCTCTATTCACTCCCCTAATTCATACCGAATTATATTGTCTCTTTATAGAGATGATATCACAGTTTCTCACTTCTTTATTTTCTTGTTCTTGGCATGATCTGCAATCTTATTCAATCTTTCTTTAAAGATTTAATTAAGTTTTATCCTGTAGATTTCTCCTTGACAATTCGATAAAAGATCTTTAAATATTTTACTTATCTTTGGCTTTAACTTGTTGATGAAAACAATGTTAACAACCAATTAACTCTATCTTTAGCTCTTCCCAGCTAAGTATTTTGTCATTTCTGAACTTCAGTTATTTTTGGTGTTTTAACTCATTGATAGCATCATTCAACACTTCAGTTCTCCTCAGGCATCTCTGTCAGGGTTGTCTGTCTGTCGGTCATCATTGTGAATTTCTTCTTGTCATTAATGCTTGTGATTCTACTTAGCGGTAATTCTTGTAGGGTTTCTTGCTCAAGAAACACTGTGACTTTACTTTCGGGTTTCTCTGTCCTCCGAAGTGCACTATTTGTTGGTGTGTGTTGTCACTTAGTGAATTCTCATCTTTTATGCATTACTGAAAGCATAACATTTATCTCTCTGATTCTCTGAAGTCTTTGGCACTTTGTATATAATTGATTAGATTATATCAATTTGACATCAATGACAATACAATCCATTAACTAATTTAATGTCTTGCATTATCTTTTTGCATTTCGGTGATCAACTTAACATCTTAAAACATTCAATCAGTTATGGTTCATCATTATAATCCTCCTTAATAGTTTTTCTTGCTTTTCCTTTCTCCTTCCATAATTTTCCATCCTCTCTCTTCCCCATTTTCCCTGAGGCTTGCCTATTACTCTTAATGTCTATTGTTGTTTTATAAGCCTCTCTTAGGGTACGAGGGTTCTTGTCTTTGAGAAGATAGGACATCTTCCCATCAGTAGCATTGAAATAGGTAGTTAGACATACTTGTTCATCTAACCTTAACACTTGGAATAGCTTGTTCATATCCTTTTGGAACCTATTGTTAAAATATGACATGCTCTCACTAGGGAATTTCTTAATGTTATTAAATTCATTCAACATATAACCAGAGTTAACATGTTCTTTGTATTTCTCCCTAAAAGATTTAACAAATTCCTCCCAAGATGCTATGCTATCATTAGGCAAGCTTCTAAACCAATCCCTAGCATCTTCTATCAAGAATTGAACAAAAAGCTTCGTAATAACATCTTCATGTTCTATTTCAAAATCAGTAATCTTATGTGTAAAAGATTGTAAATGTTCTTCATAGGTTATGACATTATTTCCTATGAACCTTGGGATTCGATCTCTTAACTCATTGAGGATCATGTTAGGATGACCAGCGATACCATCAAAGAAAAGAGGTATGTATCTGTCCAAATGGATAGGTCTTCTTTGGAAAATTCCCAAAGTATTGTTTCCACTTAGTCCTGTTGCACCTCCTTGCTTTTGAGTATGTTGAGGGCCTCCTTTCTTTAGACCAAAGATTTGAGCACTAGGACCAAGACCAGACTATTGAGAACTTGGACCATCACCACCTGGTGGATTTTTTTGTTGTGTCCTAGTATTAACAAGCATAGAGATACTTGCAGTAGTATTGCTGGTAGCATGCAAGAAATCTATTCCCATCTTCATAATAGCTGCATCAACCTCTAACTCCATCTTTTCTAGCTGCTTGGCTAGATCTTCTTTGGATTTTTTGGCATGCTCAAGTTTTATGTCAGCTTGATACATTCCTGTAGGGATAGTTTTGTTTTTCTTAGGATCATTGATACTTATGATAATAGCCTTTTTCTTGCCTTTATCAGAGACATCTTTATCATTTTTCTTGAGCTATGCATTTTTCTCAATCTCATGAGGGTGTAATTGTCTTATGACAGGTCCTTCTCCTTCAAACTCATTTTTGTTAGAGCTTAACCTTTTATTTGCAACTTCTTGCCTTAGAGCTGCAAGATCACCAAAAAAATCCATGTCTGGACCCTTAACCTCTTCATTTAGGCTTTTATCCTTCAGTTCATTTCTCCTTGTCTCTGCCAAGATTTATTCTCTCTCAGTTAAACATTCATATAGTTCTTTCTCATGCCTTTTTCTTGCATCTTCTATCTCTAATTCTTTCTCACACTTCTTTCTTCTTAATGCTAGAACTTCCTCTCTCAATTTATCATAATCATAAGATGTTTCAATAACAGATATCTCTCCTGGTTGTTCTAGAATTTCTTGTGCTGAGAAGAATCCTACATCTTTCATCTCTTTATCTTTGAAAGGATCAAAAGGTATATCAGCTCCATAAGGATCTATTGTCCTTGATTGTTCTGCACTCTCAGATGAGGATGACCTTCTCTCAAGGACATGGGTTTTCATTCTCCCCTTTGAAGTATTGGGGGAATCATGGTTTGATCCACCTCTTTTGGACCACTATATCCTTCCATGTGTATGGAGCTCATCTCCTATATCTTTCTCAGGATTAGTTCTATATCTTAATTGACCTAGTGTTTCTTTTTCAAGTCACTTTTAAATGAGACAAGTATTTTCAATAATTCAATATGCAAGTCACACTAGAATGCACATAGTATAGAGTTGCCACCCACAACTAGTATGGGATAATTTCAAGAATTTTCACAACAAATAGAACAATAAAAGAATTAGTCCCTATGAAATTGTAACCTTATTGTTAAAACCCACTTCTCTTTAATTTTTTTAATCAACTCAGAACTGGATCAGAAGTATTTTGAAAAGATGTTGCACCAGAAAATCTAGGACAGACTAAACATGGTTTACTTCAACCCTCCCCAGTAGAGTCACCATTTTGTTAGTACTTTTTCTTGTAGAATCTCAATATAGAAATTATGGTTAACTCTTATATTCCCAACTCTTGATTCATACAAGTAAAATTATAATTGATGAGGATTTATCCTCCTTATTTGAGCTCCATAGACTCAAGCAGGTGTACCTTTCATAGTTTACTACTTCTTAGTAACTTTAATAGTGGACAAGGGTTACACTGATTTGTCTCTTGCATTTTACTGCAACAACTAATAACATATCTTGCAAATGAATATGACCAAATTAATGCAAAGCTTAACAAGCCAAACCATGAACTTGGAAAGGGAAAATAATAGTGAAACAAGGATTCTCATCCTTCTTCTTTTTAGAGTTCTAAACTCAGGAAGGCTAACCTAATGATTCTTTCTCTAAAGAATCAATAAAATGAACTGTATCCTTAAATACAATTGATAAGCGTGAAAATTATTAATGACAGAAATGTAAAGGATTATTTCAATTTAAGATTGATGATGATAACTACTAATCAAAACCTAGACCAGTGCCTAATCCTGGGCAAAGAGCCAATTGAGATATACATTCACAGGAGTGAATTAATTGAAACACATATGAAACTTAGATGGAGTGTCTTAAAAACCACCTTCTCATTCGTACACCCATGTATCAAATTCTTACACCAATATCTATCCCTCTGGAACTACTCATAAGATTTACTCCCTCCTTGAAAGAAACTCACAGATATTTGCACAGTTACCTTATAACTAGTACATTTAAAATGCCTTACAAATTAAACATACAAGAGAAAAAATATAAACACAAGAAGACATCATAGATGTGAAACATGAAACTCTATTGTATTTTATTAATATACCTCGGCTTCAATACATTCAGAGAGACAAAAAGCTTCAAAGATAGACAAAATTTAGAAATCTGCCTTGCAGTTGTGAATTCACCATCCTTTACAACATCTTACAATTTTCTATTATAGAGAGCACTAGCCATCTAGGAATCCTTAGAGAGAAAGGATGCAACAAGCTTCGGATGGCAAGGAAAAACCTAAAAAGCTACTAGAAGACAAAAATATAGTTACATCTTCAGTCGGTGGAGAAGAAACCCTTGAGTATCTAAATTGAAATGATTACAAATCCTTGCCAGTTGGCACCTTTGTCCATAGATATTATGGGTAACCTCTTGAGGTTGTTGTGAGACCTAGTGACTGCCAATACAAGCTAACTTACACTAGTCTTGCTGATGATTACCCTCCCTGTGCTCATTGATTAGGTGCCATGTGCCACTTTACTCCTCATCCATCACATCCAAGTCAATAGTTGTTGGTTTCTTCTTCTTTGGCTTGGTGATGTTGTCCCACTATGTAACTTCAGCCTCTGAAGGCCAATTAAAACTTTGCAAACCCTATAATTGTACATTTTGCCTCTCCCATATGGCATTAGTTATAGCCTTAACATCTGTAACAAACTTCATAAAGTATGTTTCTACTCTGTATGCTTTTTCCAAGGCTTTGTTGAATCTGTCCATGTACATGACACTATCTTCTGTTAAGAATGCCTCTTTACTAGGCAGTAGAGTATCAAACTCGTTTCTCCATTCTTCCACTAACTTTATCTTATCATCTTCTCCCTTGACTAAAGGAATAAATCTATTGAAATCTGGGCTAAATATATTGAACCTTGCTTGTATTTGATTAGATTTTCCTTTGAAGAAAGACAGTGTTATTCCAATCTATTCAATCATCTCTCCCATTTGACAAACTATCTCTAGGAGATCTGTCCTATGTGGCTGCAAGGCTTCAAGTCTTTCAAAAAGTGATCCCTTTCTTGACCAAGTGCCAAAATATGGATCAATAGTTACAATGTGGTCTTTCACCTATGTTTCTAGGCCAGGTGGCTTTCTATAAGCTTTGTGTACCAGGTCCACTTTTCCCTTCAGGATTTCTATTATGTTCTGCAAGATATTCAATAAAGCACTTAATGCCACTTCATTCTATTCTTGGCCTAGCTACCCTGTTTCTTGAGAGAAGTCCTCTATAGCCTAAGTTTGAATAGACATAACTTTCTTGGCTGGAGTGGGGAGAGCTTTGGGAGCCTCTTCTATCTTCCTATTCAACACCTCCACTTTCCCCCGTAATGAATTGATTTGGATCAAGCATCTTTCCATATCCTTAATGATGACAACAGACTCATCAAATAATTTTTCATACCTTGCAGAGAGTTTTTTTGTTTTTTTCTTGACTCAAATGGGCAAAGTGGGTGACTACTTGGGATATCTCTAAGTTAGTAGTATTCTGCACTGTCTAGATGATC
This sequence comes from Thuja plicata, assembly GCA_018584345.1. Classification (NCBI taxonomy): domain Eukaryota; kingdom Viridiplantae; phylum Streptophyta; class Pinopsida; order Cupressales; family Cupressaceae; genus Thuja; species Thuja plicata. Next base: position 4,814,887 of record MU227345.1, read on the forward strand.
TTACCCCCATCCATTTTCTCTTCTACCATGATGTATAGTCATAAAATGGAAGCACTTCCATTGTAGACTGGTTTATCCTTCTGAGTAAGTGGTTTGGGGTCATGTCAAGCACCTTGAATGGGTTCCTAACTTGGATATGGCTTTATCCCCCTATTCTGCCCCATTCCCACTTTTTCCAGCCTATTTATGACACCCTGCACTGAAAAAATGGGACTTTGAGCTCAAGGTCAAGGTATAATTTTTTGGTTCAAGGTTGACCTCGACCTTGACCTAGGTCACAATTGACCTTTTTTAGGCCCGAGGTTCAAATTCTAGAATTTTAGGGTTTCTGGATGTTGGTCTTTGGAAAAAGTTAATTCCTGCTTCTGGGTTGGCTATTTTGGTCTTCGAAACAAAAAAATCTTAAATTATATTTAATATAGGTCCTCTTCTAGGGGCATGGGTCTAATTGAAATTTAATTCTCCTATGTAGGCCTCTCTATAATATTGTGCCCTAGTTTCATATAAAAGGAAGCTTTCTCCTCTCATTTTCTCTAACCATGAACCACAAGTAACTATAACCATCATCAACCATCATTGCAAGAATTCAAATACTTGAAGAGTGTGATCCAAAGGTGAAGAATCATGATTTGAAGCAAGCCAAGTATTCATTGAAGCATTCATCCATTCTCAAGCACTTCTTTCATCAAGGAGATCCATTGGTGGCCATTGAAGGATTCAAGCTCCATGGAGCCCTCTTGTTAAAGATTTCTCCATACACATTCCTCCAAGACTCTTCCTATTCAAAAACCCATTCAAGATTGGTGTTGAATATCTACGAGCAATTGATTGGAGACATTCTATATTCTACATTCTACATCATACATCCTTTTTGGTGCATACATACTTGTGGATTCACGGATTTAAATCTGCCACAAGGACTTCTACAAGCAAGGTGAATTTGTTCATTTACTTTGTTTTACTTATGAAATTTCAATTATAATTTTTGGTTAATTCCAAAACTGGGGTTTGACCAAGGCAAACCCCTCCCCCCCAACAAACAATATATTTTTCTTGTAGGTACAGGTTTAGAATAGCAGATCAGAGTGCAGATTTGGATACCCTTTTTGGCAAACTTTCAAGATCCAAAAAAAGATTTCCTGTCAGAGACTTTTTAGGTTGATTTTTCCCTAGGTCAGAATCAAAAATTCTGGGTCAATGGTGACATTGACTTGAGGGTACAAATCAGAACTATGTCAAAATGGAAAAATATTTCTTGGTTTTGTTCGTCTCTGCATTTTTATTCCAGATTTGGTCTCAAATTTTCCAGAAACTGAGTGCAAACCCCCGAAAATAGCATTCTTCATATTTTCAACATTTCAAGGTTAGTAATTTTCTCCTATCCATTTCAATTAAGGTTATCAATCTTTCGAAACCTATCACACATTCAAATAAATAAATGGGTATTTAAGATATTCCTCTTTGCTCTTACTTCCAAATGGTTGATTCATTTATGCATTGATCCTTTCTTTTGGGTTAATCAATTTGGATCCTTCAGTTGTGTATGTAAGGATAAAAGGAGATCATCTTATTTACCCCCTACATTTCAAAACATCCTTTAAATGTAAGATAAGATATAACAAACTAAAACACCATATTTCTTATCTTACATTTTGGTGAACCTGTGATAGACAACTCTTTCTTTTTGGTCTTAGATTTACATCTTTTATGTTAGATCTTTCATGCATATTAGATTAGCTTTCTTTTATGTTCTTGCATTTACATTTCAAAAATTAAAAATAAAAAATCTTGTGTTTCCTAAATTAGTTCATTTGCATTGCATTAGTGTATGAGCTTTACCACTTTTAGTCCTACTTATAGTATCCTAGTTAGAAGAAGTCGTAGACTTATGGGTTCCTTTCATCTTGAGTCTTCCTCTCCTTTCCTTAGGATCCCAAATGAAAACTTGATCACTCATGATTCCAATCCTTCTATGGAGCATAATTATTCTCACTCATCTCATGATGAGGATGATGCTTTAAGAGTTACTCCTGAACAAGTGCAAAAACTTTCAACTGAACTTGATAAAATCAGAAATTGACTTATTCAAGAAAACCATAATCAAAATTCTATCCAAGCTATAGAGGCTCTTAAGAAAGTCCTTCATGATAGTGACCAAGGTATTAATCTCTTGTGTGGTATCACTCATATTGGGCATTTGAATGTTAAACCTTTAGCACAAGAGGCTCAAGATCTAGGATTCACTCCCCCTGTCACTAGTGAGGGACCTTATTCTATTCCTTTACCTAGAATTCCTAATTTCACTCCTCCTTTGATGACTACATCTCTCCCAATTTCATCTATTCCTGTGAGTGTTCCAACGATATCTCTACCTACCTCACAACCTTCATATCATAGTGTGCCTTTTACTTATTCCAATCCCCTTGTAACTATGGTTCCAAGTGTTCCACCAGTTGTGTCTTCCATTCCTGCCACTTCCTACACTTTTCCAAGTGTTACTAATATTTCTATGCCACCTATGTCTTCTAATGATTCCATAATTATTAGTTTGGCTCAAACTATGTCATCTTTACAACAACAACTTGCATCCTTAACTCGATCTAAGTTTAGCATTCCTACATGTGACATGGGTAGTCATTTATCCTTAGACATTATTCATGCTACTATTCCTCAACAAGCCGATATGCCTCATCTTGATAATTACAATGGTAAAGGCAATCTTGTTACTCATGTTAAAATATTTCAAATCCTTTGTAGTGATTATGCTCATGACCATAGGATTTTAGCCAAACTATTTCTAAAACTTTTCATGATAAGGCTTTGAATGGTATTGTTCTTTACCTCCTTATTATATTGATTCTTTTCCTAAACTTGCTAATACCTTCATTTAAAAATTTCAAAATAACATTGGTCCACAAGTTTCCTTAACTGATTTAATGCATTGTAAACAAAACATTAAGGAAAATTTGACTGATTTAATTGGTAGATTTAAGCACTTGTATGCTCATATTTCTTATCTTGTTCCTGATATTGATATCCAGCATATGTTTATTTCAAATTTACAAAAGGATATTAGAGATAAGATTTTGCTTATTGAATTTACCTCTTTTCAACAAATTTGTACAACACTTCATCATTATCAATTACAAGTGAGTCAATTTGAGAGAAACACTCCAATGGCTCATGTTCCAGTTGATAAGAGTGGCACTGCTCCTAATCCTAATAAGTTTCAGAAACCTAACTGTGTATGAAGAATTCTTCTATCTGTTGGGAGCAAGCTCAAACATGACAAGTTAGTGGGTTAGCACATAGAATTCATGAAAGAAGCAAGAAACCAAACAAGACTTCAACATAACATTGGATTGAGCTAAAAATAAGTAAATTGCACCCTATTCTACTTATTTGATTTGCTCTTTTTTATTGGATGTAGGTGTGCTATCTCAAACACAAATGGATCAAAGCCCCAATGCAATGCAAGATTGATAGGCAAGAAGAGAGATTCAAGAGCTAGTATGAAGAACTAGTCTCAAAATCTTCTTCAAGATGATAGATCAAACTAGAAATGATATGCAATACAAGAAGGAACTATGATTCATTCACCAAGATTATCCTATCATGTGATATCTATGTGATTTAAGCATAAAAGCATGAGAAACTAGAAATGAACTCCTAACATTAAAATAGCATGATAACAATGCAAATTGGGAGATGATAAATGAAGAGGAGAAGGCCTCTATTTATAGAATTTTGGGAGAGAAGAGGAGGGCTTGGATGAGGTGGCATCTATGTGGCATCCACATAAGAGCCACATAAGGGACACATAGGGTTGAAGGGGTGGCTATATTTGAGTCAAAATTGGCATTAAATGTTGAGTGGCTCAAGATTTCCAAGTGGGAGACAAACTTGTAAGAGGAATTTAAGAGGAATGGGTGACCTTTTTGGAGAGAATTTCCCCATGTGGGTGAGCATTCCATTATCGTTAAAAATGTTAGGAATCACCCTTTAAGTATAATTAGAGGACAGTTAGGTAGGGAAGCATGCTTAGGAAGTGAGGTGATGGGAGTAGAGTAGGAATAGGGTAGGCTTAGGGTAGGTCTCTAGGTTGGATTAATAGGTTCCTAGATAGGGTTTAGATTATAATTTAAATTAGATTTGAATACATCATAGTTTAGAAGAATTAGGAATATGAAGGGATTTTAATAAATATAAATCTATTAAAAAGGAGATTTTGTGAGGCAAATGTATTTAAATAAAATACATTAGAATAGTATTTAGATTATTGATAAATACTAGCAAATGAAACTATTTAATTTATTGAATTAAATAGTTAGAGGAATAAGAGGGAATTTAATATTAATATTAATATTTTTGGATGTCTACATTTTGCCCCTCTTTGACATGGTGTCGCAAGTGACGTTATGTCAAAGACAAGAAAATAAGTTGCCCCAGAGGAAGAGGGTTTCTAGGAGTCGTGCTGAAGTAACAACAATATAGGGTTGTGCCCCCTCGAGAAAAGAATGCAACAAAGCCAATGTTGTGGGATTTTCTCAAAAAAGGATGCAACGGGAAGGAGGAAGGGAGAGGAGGGAATAAATAGAATCCTTTTGAAATGCAACTAAGAATGCAACGAAGAATGCAAATGCAAGGATGAAATTAAATGTATCTAACGAGCTTTGGGGATCCATTTGTGTGAATAATATGGAGAGCACATCCGATTTTGATAT
>MU227345.1:4824793-4851204 GCA_018584345.1 Thuja plicata
TTTCTTATCTCTGGCTTTCGCAACTCTTCTTATCACAAATGACCTTCTATAAGTATATACTCCAAGTATGAGATCATGGGACCTGTTAGACAACTCTTCATAACATCCTTGTTGGCTCTACTAAGCGCGCAAGCATAATTACAACCATGCAAGTATAAACTAAATAGACGCGTCGCTTCACTAGGTCGGCTTCACCAATTTAATCATAAGTTTGTAATCTTCTTGAAATATGTTTGGCGCCTTTAGAGTAATATGAATGACTCATAACTAATCATGAATATACACACGCATATCCTAAAGATAGGAACAACTCAATAAACATGTTACATATGTTGGCCTTAAATTGTTATTCCTCCAGAACTGTAACTGTCAATAAAAAAATTACATATCTTTACTGAAACATCATATATGGGTCTGCGTGTATGAACATAGCATAATAAACATGTCAAAAACATGTATCTATCCACGCAAGTCTTCATGTCATCATATGGATAATTACATATAGAAGTGTTGTTGTGTATTATATGTTGTCATCAATGACAAACATACAATCAATCAACTGTTCAGAATCAAATCTCCAACAAAAAGTGCACTGCAATCAAACTACGGAGCCAAGATGTTGTCAAAAGGCACTTGCCGAAACCTAAGATTTTAAGAGCATAAATAGGTCATGTTCTGCAAGGATACCAACTGAGGACATGAGATATATACATGACTAAAGCTTAGGGATTGGGATGGTACAACGTATGGATAAAAATATACAAGATTATGTGTACAAAAAAAATATCAGGACACAAGATAAGAGGATCATTTCAGACTAGTGTGTGTGATATGCGAACACCCAGGGAATACTAGCGATATTTAGGCAAAAGAGGATGTGATAGGAGAGATGGAGGATGGAAAGGAAATGAGATTTTGATAGATAATGGAATGGCCCACTATGTGTGATGCCTATTGCCAGGGTTTCATCACGCATACTTGTCCAAGGTGCCTAATTTGCCAAGTTTTCACCATTGGATGAAATTTTTCTCTTTATTCTTCTTTTTTTATTTCTTTGGATCTTTTTGATGTTTTTGATATTGTCCAAGCACCTTTTTGCCAAGATTTCACTGAGACAACCATTTTTTCAGCTTCATTTTTCTGCTTTTTTGAGATCTTTTTAGGACTGTTTTACATTCTTTTTGTACTTTTTTCAAGACTTTTTATACTTTTTATGGATTTTCTCAGATAACTAGAATGAACAACCAGTCGTCAGGCATAGAAGTGCTTGAGATGAATGATGTTGATAGGATCATTCAATGGTTATCCTTCAGGAGTGGAGAGTTGATATGCCCCAGAACTGAAGCATACAGTGACAACATAGGGGCCTTGCCAGGTGACTTCAAATTTACCTTTCTTTTCTCGATCAGTACCCACTTTCTGATTTTCCTTTAGCACAAGGTCCCCCACCTAGAACTGGCATGGGTGGACCTTCTTTTTATAGTTCTTCTTGAGTCTATTTTGGTAGACAATCAAGTGATCATAGGCTTGTTGGCACTTTTCATCTAGTAGATCAAGTTGTGTGAGTCGTGCTACTTGGTAATCTTCATCATCAAACATGTCTCTCAATGATACTCGAAGGATGGTAGTTCGAACTCAATTGGTAAGACTGCTTCAGTGCCATAGACTAGGGAATATGGAGTGGTGCATGTAGGAGTATGGTAGGAAGTGAGATATGCCCAGAGGGCAGGATTGATCTAGAGATGCCAATCACGACCAGTATCATTGACAAATTTCTTGAGGATTTTGAGGAGGGTTTTATTAGTTGCCTCAGCTTGGCCATTACCTTGCAGTAAATATGGACTAGAGAAATGATGATGGATATGGAGGCGAGCACACAGATCACTTATGTGTTGATTTTCAAATGGTGTTCCCTGATCTATGAAGATAGTGGAGGGTATGCTGAAGTGGCAGACACTATGATAGAGGATGAATTTGGATATCAGGACACCTGTAGTGAGGGTGAGCAGAATTGCTTCAACCCACTTAGTAAAGTATTCCATTGCTGTGATTATGTACTTGTGGTCTTTAGAAGAGAGGGGAGTAATCTTACCAACGAGGTGAAAACCCAAACAAGAGAAGGGCCAAGGAGGCGCAATAGGTCTGAGGTCTTGTGCAGGAGCATGGATCATATTGGCATGTTGTTGGCAAGGTAAACACTTTTTTGACAAACTCACAAGCATCATGTTCCATTGTAGGCCAATAGTACCATGTACATAGAATTTTCTTGGCTAGGACCATGCCACTCATGTGGGCACTGCAGATTCTAGCATGTACCTCTTATAATAGACACCTAGAGACCACGTTTTGATAGCCTTGACAATAAAGGGTATTGGCTATGAAGGTGTAGCGGGAAGCTCTATGAATAAAGTTTTGGCATTGGGTTGCAGTGAGATGAGGGGATATGATACTTTTTGTAGGTAAGCTTGGATATCATGGTACCATGGGGACTGGGGACCAACCAAGACACATACGTGATTTGATTCACCATTCTCATAAGCGGGAGAATGGATTTGCTCAACTAAGAATTTGTATTGCGTAGACTTGTGAGGAATCTCTAGGAGGGAGCCAATTGTGGCCATTGCATCAACATCTTTGTTTTGCAAGTGTGGTAGTCATGTTATTTGCAAGCGGAGGAAATTCTCTTTCATCTTGTCAACCATCTACTTATATGGCATTAGTTTGTCATCCTTGGTTTTCTATTCATCTAGAACCTATTTGATGATGAGTTGTGAATCACCAAAGACATGTAGATTTATGATGTTCCATTCTATAGCCATGCGGAGTCCTGCGATTAGTTCCTCATATTCTGCAATGTTTTTTGTGCACAAAAATCCCAATTTGAATAACATAGGGATATATTAACCTTGAGGTGTGACAAAAAGTATTCTTGCCCCTGCACCATGAGCTGTGTAGGACCCATCAAATTAGACTTTCCAAGTAGTTTTCTCTTATATCATGCATAAATTCTCATCTGGAAAATTTGTGACCAAAGGACATGCATCTACTAATGGTGCTTCTACTAGTTGATATGTGATGACTTGCCCTTTAATGACTTTTCTATCTACATATTGAATATCAAACTCACTTAGCAGCATAACCCATTTTGTCATTCAACCTATGAGCGTAGTCCTGGAGAGTAGGTACTTGAGAGGGTCCACTTTTGAAATGAGCTTGGTTGTGTGACTAAGCATATAGTGGTGAAGTTTTTGAGTGGCAAAGACCACTGCCAGACATGATTTTTCCATAGGTGAATAATTGAGCTCATAACCTACTAAGGTCTAACTGATGTAATAAATAGCTCTTTCTTTGCCTTCATTGTCCAATTGAGTGAGGAGTTCCCCCGATGCTATTGTAGTAGCAAAAATATATAGGATGAGTGGTCGGTCAGGTATAGGTGGTACCAAGATGGGTGGATTAGCCAAGTATTCTTTGATCTTGTCAAAACTCTTCTGACATTGAGGATCCCACTTGAATGTGTTATCTTTTCACAGGAGATGAGTGAATGGTTGGAACTTGTCTACTAGCTGGGAGATAAAATGGTGCACAAATTGTATCTTTCATTGGAGGCTGCGTAATCATCAAAGTGTCTTTGGTGGAGGCATCTCTATGATAGCTTGTACCTTCTTTGGATCTATTTCAATGCCTCGCCTAGATATAATGAACCCAAGAAGTTTTTCTGACGTGACCCCAAAGACACACTTCTTAGGATTGAGCATTAGGTAGTAGTGTCCAATTCTATCAAAGATACATTCCAAAACATCTAGGTGATCTTCCCTTTTAACTGATTTTTCCAGGATATCATCTACATAGTCTTCAAGGATCTTGTGAATCATATCATGAAAAATGACAATCATGGCCCTTTGATAGGTTGCCCAAGCGTTCTTCAAGCCAAAAGGCATCATGTTATAGCAGAAGTTTCCCCAGGGGGTAGTGAATGCTATCTTTTGATGATCTTCTTCTACAATATAGATCTAATTATATCCAAAAAAGTTGTCCATGAGTGACAACATATCATGTCCTACTATGAGATCCATGATCATGTCTATGTTGGGCAATGGGAAATCATCCTTGGGATATACCTTGTTGAGATCTCAGAAGTTTGTACATATCCTGATTGATTTGTCAGGCTTAGACACTGGCACCATGTTAGAAATCCAATCAGATTAGTCAATGGGGTGGATGATCTTGGCTTGGAGTAACATCTCAAACTCTGCTTTGACAAGTAGTGCCACTTTAGGGTGCATCTTTCTAAGCTTTTTGTTTGACAGGTTTGATGTTTGGGCCCACTGTAAGATGGTGAACCACCAAGTTGGCGTCTAATCCTAGCATGTGGGAGTAAGACCATGCAAACTTATTGATGGCTTCCTTCAATAAAGTGACCAGATCACTTTCTTCTGCTTCAGTCAGAGATGTTGCTATGTATGTGATGGCAAGATTCTCTTTGGTACCCAGGTTGATAGGTTTTGCTTCTTCAATGAGAATCGATCAATGTTCAAGCCTGTAATCATAGATTAGAGGAAGAAGAGAGGCTTCATCCTCTAGCACCTCATGGAGGTTTTTTCCAGTGGATACACCCTTTGTTTTTACTTTTTTATGATCAGACAGCGTCCCAGAGGGGTTTTCTCTAGGGGATCAATTTTTCTCTTTTTTATTTTTGTTTTCTTCTTCATTTTTTTGGCTCAAGTTCTCCTCTTCCCAAAATTATGCCTTTGGGTCTAGTTTGTATACATATGCTGAGTCTTTCCCCCGGTCATTTCTTTTCTCAATTTCTCCCATAAAGCTTAAGAGTGCATCCTCACTTTGGAACTTGTCAACGTGCACGACACTTGGTTGGACCTAGTCTATGAGTTTAGGTTGGCAAAGGGGAAGGTCAATGAAGAGAATGGAAAGCTGGCATAGGATAGAATTGCCCAGGAAGGTTTCATCATCAAAGACATTGTCATAGGCTCTCACAACTTTCTCTTTTGAGACATCTTTGATGTCAGCAATTTTGCCTAGGGAAGGATAAGAGGCATAGATGTTTTCGTTGGTGCTCTCATTTGTGTCAGAGTCCATGCCCAGGCCTAGGTGTTTTTCTCATCGGGTAGGTACAATAGGATCTTTCATTCCTTTCTCTTCATATCCAAGGCCACCTCCTTGGTAGCTCCATTTTTCTGTCACCAACTTGTGAGTTGCAGGGTACTTACCTTTGAAGTAATTGAGGTGACTTGTGTCCTTGGGTGGTGGATCTTTATAGAGTTGTTGGTTGATGTTTGGTGTCATTTCCTGGCCATTCAAAGTACCCTTTGAGATAAAAGTGGTAGGACCAAATTGTAGCGCCTTGGTTTTCTTTAGTTCTATCTTGCTTAGATAAAGTTGGCAGCCTTGAGTGTGTGGATCGATTGGTAGTGCTCCAACTACAAAGGCATCAGATAAACTGTACTCACCACAACCTTTGTTGTTGATCTTGACCATGGAAAGGGTGAAGGAAAGGAAGGTTTTTGGGTCTGAATGGGTTTGAGATGAACTCGCAAAAAAGGTGCCAATGTTGATCCCAGGATAGTGATTGGACTGTAGGAAGGAAGTTTCCAACACATTGTAGTATGCGAAGGGCTTGGGATCTACGTAGATGCTGATCTCAGTTCCATTATATGGGAATTTGATGCACTAATAGTAGGTGGAGGGGACAACTTGCATAGAATGAATCCATGGGAATCAAAGAAGGATGTTGAAGGGAAGGTCAAGATCAACAACATGACATAATGTATCTTGGATAACAGGGCCCACTTGGATGGGTAATGATATGGTGCCTTCAGAAGTACGGTCTAGATTGTCATAGGCTTTGATTGTTATGACCTCATTTGTTATATCAACTTCAGTGCAACCCAACTATTTTATGAATTTTAGAGTACACAGGTTTAAGGCTGAACCATTATCTATCATGACCCGTTTAGTGGCAAAATATTTAACCATGACAGCAATACGGAGTGGGAGATTATGATCAGGTTCTTCTGAGGGTATGTCTATTGGTTTAAAGGAGACCCCACAAGATGTAGGTAGGTGTCCGACAAGGTTTTGGAATTCAGTGAGGTTGATGTCGCTTGGAACATGGGATTCTTATAGGGCTTTATTGAGCATCTCTTGATAGGTGGGTGAGGTGCGGAGGAGATCCAGGATGGAAATTTGGGCCGAAGTATTTCCTAGGTGTTCCAAAATGTTGTATTGGGTACCAGCAGATGGAGCAGGACCGAGACCTGCAACTATTATTCTACCTCTACAAGTGGTGATTGCGCATTGGTTATCAGCACCCTTCACATGGATGACATTGACAAACGACTAGACTTAGGATATGTAGTCGATGAGATTATCATAGTTGATATATGCATTGGTATTATCTTTTTTGTCGGCATTTTCTCCTTGTTTACCCTTTCTCTAATCGGAAGATTGGGTAGGATTGTCTGGGCCTTTACCTAAAGTGTGTTCAGGGAATGCATTTTGGTAGATTTTAAGGCCCATGTTTGGCAATGGTTGGGTAGGAGAGTCAACTTCGATCTCTTTGTGGTTGATGAGATCCTGGATGTAATGTTTTAGCTTCATGCATTTGAGGGTGGTGTGTCCCTTAACAGGGTGATATTCACAGTACTCATTGTCTTTATACTAGGATGGCTTAGGTGTTGAGTCATCAAATGGCTAGATTTTTGGGTACACAACTTGGTTAGCTTGGACTAGCTTGCAGAAGATGACATCTATGGATTCACCTAAAGGGGTAAATGTGTGTTGTGGCACATTTGAAGTGTGAGGCCTTTATTGTCTATGCGAAACTGATATAGCATTTGTATGGTTCATAGGACCTTGGTAGTTGTGTTGATATGATGTCCCTAGAGGGGCTAGATAGTCACACCTTGAGGGTGCATGTTTTGTTGGTAATTCGGTTGGGGATACGTGGGATTGGGTTGTTGATACATGGGAGGAGGTTGAGGTACACTAGCGATGCTTGCTGATAAGTTTGGGTAGGTGCATTAGGACCGACTACCACAACCTGAACGTGTTTGGTGTCAGTGGCGCCAATAGTTACTGCATTCTTTTTTTGTTCCAATACCATGATCAATCATTATTATGTTTGTCAGGTTGGGATTCCTTGTAGTTCTTGATGGCACCGTCTTCTATGAGACCTCATTCAAGATCTGTGCCTTTCATTTGGATGTATTGATAAGTTTGTATGTAATTCATGTGCATGTGATAGGCGAGCTTAGGATGGAGGTTGTTAATGAAGATTTTGATAAGATGTTGCTCAGGGGGTTGATAGGACAACCTTGTAGTAAGCCCTTTCCAGCACTGAAGGTAATCGGCCAGGCTTTCTCCTCCCTTTTGTTTGGAGTTGCATAGATCAAGGAGTGATAGTTCATTTTTTATGTTATATGCGTATTGGGCCACAAACTTTTCAGATAGTTTGATGAAAGTAGAGACTATGCCAGAGGGGATTTTGTAGAACCACTCAAGAGTGGTTCCTCCTAGGCTCTTGGGGAATAGTCTCATGAGGAAATTATCGCTATAGGCCACTTCTTGACATGTCATGTAGAATTCTTTCATGTGACTCACAGGATCTCCCTTCCCCTGATATTTATCAAATTTGGGTGTCTCAAAGTGCTTGGGGAAGGGTATGGTAGTAATAGATTGCTCAAACATATAAGGACACACCTCTTCAAACTTGAATGTTTTATCCTCGGTCCTTGCTTTTAGCTCTTTGAGAGCATTCTTCATTTCCTCCCATTCATGATTGATTTGTGGGGGAGGATTATTAACCATGATTGCATGGGTTCCTTGAACCTGATATTGATTGAATGGAAAATATGGAGGATTCTATGGGGGATACTATGAAATTTGGTATGATGGTTTCTGGTCAGCGTACATAGGTTGTTGTGGTGGAAGCTACGGCTAAGGGGAATATTACAATGGAGGAGGTGGCAATGCTTGATAAGGTTGTTGCAATTGCTGGAAGTATGTTTGTATTTGCTAAGGCATTGGATAGGTGGGATGAGCCTGTTGCGCACCTGCATAGGGTGGAGGATAAATATTCTATGGTGGAATGCCCCCAGTGGTTTTAGCAAGGTAATTGGTATTACTGGGAACACTGAATTATTGTGGAGGTGGAATGGTTTGTGATGCAGTGGAAGATGGCATGGCTAGGTAGCTGGCGGAATGAGTTTTTTGTTGCTGCAAAGGTTGGTTGAAAGGATTATAAATTGTTGCAGTGGTTGTGCCATGAAGGGATTTTCCCCCTGTGTTTGTGGTTGCGGCTGTGGTGCAACTTGGAGGGTGGATTGTGCAACTGTGAAGGGGTTGATTTTTTGTTGTTGTGCTTGGGATGTGAATGGGTTGGTAATTTGCTACTGTGGTTGTTGTTGTTGTTGTTGGGATGGTTTTTGGATAGATTTTTGGTGTTTGGATAGGTTTTTTCTATTATTGGATTGGTTGTTGTTGTTACTGGATGGATTTTTGTTATTGTTGGATTGGTTGTTGTTTTTGCTAGATTGGTTGTTGTTGTTGTTGGATTGGTTGTTGGATGGATTGTTGTTGCTATTGGATTGGTTGTTGTTGTTGGATGGGTAATTGGGGTATGATGAAGGGATTGGTAGATGGTTTTTGCATGGGAGGATTTGGATTGGTTTGCATTTGCAAAAAAATAGCTGGCACACATTGCGGTTGCATTGATAGGGGAGTGGGGAAAGTGGACCCTTGTGGATATAAGGGTTGGTTATAGGCATTGGTAGGTGGCATGCTTGTGGTAAAGAAAGGCAGAATAGGTATGGATACCTGGGTGCTTTGATGGTGTGAACTGGTTGTTGCATTTTGAACGGGCTGAGTAGGGATGGGTGGAATGGTGGTTTGCTGCATGTTGACTAGTGGTGGTGGAAATTATGCCACAAATGTTAGGAATTTTTGCAAAATTGGAGCGACCATGAACTAAGGAGGTGCCTGTGTAGTGATGGGGGGTATTGCTTGTGTTGCTAATGTTGGATCAAGAGGCAGGGCTCCTGAAGAAGAGGAATATGTCATGTGCATGATGAAGGGTGGGATGGAAGGTTGGAATACTTGTGCGATAAGAGTTCCCAATTGTAGGGCTCACTGAAGTGGATCAAAAACTTCATTTCCAGTGGGATGAGAGTGTTCCCCTAGAAGTGCCATAGGTCTTGTGACAAGTGTGGGTATAATCCAAGGTGGGAGTTGAAGTCCTTGTTGTTGAATGTCCAAAAGTACATAATTGTTGCTATGTCCACTCATGGTGTTCACCATGTGGATATGTCCTAGATGATTGATAAATGTTTCTATGGTACTCATGGTAGGTGTCTCATTAGTATATACCCAGATGTGTTCAATTTGATCGTTGGGCTGGGGTACATAAGTAACCATGGCGTTAGTGTTGTCAGTCGCAGGATTAGATGAACTAGTGGAAAGATTAGGGTCCATGTTCTTCCTCTTCTTAGTGGCTCATGTGATAGGTGGCATGAAATGACTACCTTAAGGGGATATGAGATGCAAGATGTTATGCAAGGATGTGCTTAGGTAGCTAAGGATGATGGTGTTAGGACTAGGATGCACCTAGGATGATAAATATGCTCCTATGAATTAAGGAAAACTTGATGTGTGCAAGGATTAAGGGTTGTTTTCCCTAGTGTAAGATCAACTGGATGTGATTGTCTACCTAAGACAGACTTGTGGTCTTTGGTGGATGGGATTCTTTGTTAATGGGAACCAACCTTTTGATCAAGGTGATGAGGTTACAAAAGACAAAGGGGATTATCCTAAACAATGCTTAGTTTAAAGACATTCAAGGATGGGGTTTGATTAAGATGTAGGTTCTAAGAAACTTAAAAGGGGATGCAATACTAAGTGAAGGATGTGATCAAGGATGCTTTGGATGATGATTAGGATGATGCTAGGCTGATTAGGATTGATTTGGATTAATGCAGGATTATGTTGGGATGAGTGTGTGATGTGTTTCTAAAGATGACAACCTAAGGGAGATCCTAAAATGCAAGCTAAGTGAGCTTAAGAAGAGGAGGAACTTTCATTTTTTGTGGTAAACTGACTATTCATATTGCTCAAATCTGAAAAAATCAGCGTTTAGACGATATTTTCCCATAAAGCGAGCAACCTTGTTGTTGTAGATCACTTTATCAAATTCTTCCCATTTATGAATTTCTTGTTGGATGGAATCAATGATGTGTTGGTACTTGTTGGCTTCTCGGGTTGTATTCTTCTATTCTCTTTGCACGGGTGGTAATAGAGTTTTTACCTTCTTATGCCTCTTGGAATCGGTCATGTCCTATGAACAGATTTGATTTTGGATGAGCAATTGGAAGTTTTTGCAAAAGGTCAAATTTTGAAGATTGGAGCTCACAGTAATCTGTAAAAGGACGTTGTCTTGAATGATTTGGAAAAAGGTTTGATTTTTGTCTGATTATCAATAGGTTTTTGCTCTATGGAAAGAACCAATTTTAACACAATCAAATCAGAAAATAACATGCATGTGTCTTGAAAAAAATTTGACAAGGGACAAAGCAACCTTGAAGGATACAAACAAGTGACAAATTGGTTGTTGGGTATTCCGTTTGTGTTTTGGATTTTGCAATGTTGTTCAAACACTTCAAGCATGCATCTACCAAAGGAATTGGCTTCAAATGAAATATTATAGACCCATTGCTTGGTAGTCCTTTAGCTCACATGGTAGTGTCACCCCCAAAAGGGTGCCTGTGTTTTTGCCTTTTTTCTAGGTATTATTGTTGTGCTATGAAGATCTCTTTTGCAACACAATACCTTGGGACACATATGATGTGGATCTTGGGGGGAGATTCTTCCATCACCTCGCACTATAATAAATCACTATTCAGAGGTGAATCGGGTAGCTACTATGCCTAGAGTATTTAGTAAGTGTCTCCGTTTGATTGCATCCTCTATGTCCGCGCAAGCACGATTCAGGCGTATAGCCCCATAGAGTGTCTTGACAAAAGTGGTCATGTAAATGTGACTGAGACCACGAGGCTGCACTTAAGTTAGACGAGCACTGAGTATAAGCTCAAATGTCATTCGAATCCTGAGGCTTTAACCCCAAAGAGTAAATTTGATTAACATGAGATAGAGTGGTGTGGCATACACCTCGTTCTCATGTGGGTCATTCCTAGGAGATTTTTTCCTTGACTGGCGGGCCCATCTAAATGATTAACTTGAAAAACATGGATTGGCAACGAGAGGAGTCAAGATTTTTTATTTTCCCACAAGGAGAAAATAGCATACTCTCCTACCCAATGTCATTTTCTCCCAAACACGCAAGACAAGTTTGTTCTTTCCCAAAAGATTTAATTTTTTAACACAAAGCAAGTGTGTCTAGGTTTTTGATCTTCCCAAAAGGGAAGAGAGCATAATCCCCTAAAACTTGATTTGTATTAGACAAAGAAATCTAGCTAATTAGTCTATGTGCCTAAAAATGATTGTCCTAAACATGAACGTTTGGTCAATTTTGATTTGAGGCAACCTGCAAGACAAACGTAAGTAGTTTTGAATTAATTTCTTTGGTCAGCGATGCTGCAAGACAATAGGTTAGTAGTTTCAATTTTAGCCTTTGACAAGTGTTGAAAACACAAAAACCACTTAACAATTGTTAGCAAATGATCAAAAAAATTCTGTCAGAGCGTAGACGCCGATTCAGGGCGTAGACATTGGTTCTGTGTTTTAGCTTAAAAATGACAGAATGTAGGAAAACAGGCAAAAAAAATAGAAAACTAGAAAATTGCTATACCATTCGAAGATGTCGATTCATGAAACATAGATGTCGATTGATGCTTTTCCTAAACTGGCATTTTTGTAGCTGCCAAAGTATGAACTAGCATTTTTGCAGACGCGATTGTACCTAAGAGTTCACAAAGCATAGCCAAAAATAACAGACAAAGTTATTTTTTTCTTCCTTCTTAGTCTTTAATTTGATCAAATTTGGCCATTTGAGATTATCCAAACAATTAAAAGCTTGTGTTTTTTAATAATTTATCAAGATTTGTTCCCTTAGTGAAAATTTGGCATTATAACTACTTATAAAATAGATCTCTGCTAAAAAATAGAATGCTAGAATATTAAAAAGCAGTGGGAAAGACAGGGAATCTTTAAAAAAGAAGAACGATGTTTGGAAAGTGTCAAATAGCAATGTCAGGCGGAGATGTCGATTCAGGTTGCAAACACTAGTTCAGCGCAGACACTGAATAGTAGTTCAAATAGAAACGACATTTGCATATATGCCTTTACGTAAAAATGCAGACGCTGATCCGCATGTTTGGCAAAATTTGAAGAAAGAGACAAGAAAACTAGAAGGATTTTAGGGACATGGGTCCCATCGGGCATGCCAGAATGTGTATGAGGAATTCTTCTATCTATTGGGAGCAATCTCAAACATGACAAGTTAGTGGGTTAGCACATAGAATTCATGAAAGAAGCAAGAAACCAAACAAGACTTCAACATAACATCGGATTGAGCCAAAAATAAATAAATTGCACCCTATTCTACTTATTTGATTTTCTCTTTTTTATTGGATGTAGGTGTTCTCTCTCAAACAAAAATGGATCAAAGCCCCAATGCAATGCAAGATTGATAGGCAAGAAGAGAGATTCAAGAGCTAGTATGAAGAACTAGTCTCAACTCTTCTTCAAGATGATAGATCGAATTAGAAATGATATGAAATACAAGAAGGAACTATGATTCATTCACCAAGATTATCCTAGCATGTGATATCTATGTTATTTAAGCATAAAAGCATGAGAAACTAGAAATGAACTCCTAACATTAAAATAACATGATAACAATGTAAATTGAGAGATGATAAATGAAGAGGAGAAGGTCTCTATTTATAGAATTTTGGGAGTGAAGAGGAGGGCTTGGATGAGGTGGATCCTATGTGGAATCCACATAAGAGACACATAAGGGACACATAGGCTTGAAGGGATGGCTAAATTTGAGTCAAACCTGGCATTAAATGTTGAGTGGCTCAAGATTTCCAAGTGGGAGACAAACTTGTAAGAGGAATGGGTGACCTTTTTGGAGAGAATTTCCCCATGTGGGTGAGAATTCCATTAGCCTTAAAAAGGTTAGGAATCACCCTTTAAATATAATTAGAGGATAGTTAGGTAGGGAAGCATGCTTAGGAAGTGAGGTGATGGGAGTAGAGTAGGAATAGGGTAGGCTTAGGGTAGGTCTCTAGGTTGGATTAATAGGTTCCTAGATAGGGTTTTGATTATAGTTCAAATTAGATTTGAATAAATCATAGTTTAGAAGAATTAGGAATATGAAGGGATTTTAATAAATATAAATTTATTAAAAAGTGGATTTTGTGAGGCAAATGTATTTAAATAAAATACATTAGAATAGTATTTAGATTATTGATAAATACTAGCAAATTAAACTATTTAATTGATTGAATTAAATAGTTAGAGGAATAAGAAGGAATTTAATATGAATAATAATATTAATATTTTTGGATGTCTACACTAAAAAATATATCAAGATTAATAAATAGATGAATGTGGTTGTTGATCAAGTTGTTGTTGCATCCCATAATGCCCCTTCTGCATCCTTTGCTTTCCGTATGAATCGCATGTTTAATCCTCTCTCTGAATCTTTACATTCTATTATGAGTAGGTTTTTAAGTGCTTATATGATTACCTTTCCTCCTATTTGACCTCTCCTTCCTACTATGATAGCTTCAAAATACTTTGATTCTAAAGCTTTTTGCCAATACCATTGCCAGAATGGCCATGATACTAAAACAATTTATTCTCTAAAGTATAAAGTTCAAGACTTGATTGATTCTAATGCTTTATCTATTGATAATTTTGATGGTAATAGGAACAAATTTTTCTCTCCTCCTAATCAAAACCTTCAAATCTATACGAATCCTTTACCTACACATGATACTAATACCATCGCTCAACCATCTTCTGTGGATATTGTTTATGATTCAAAGATGGATGATCTTAATCACATTGTTAATCATGTGGAGAGTGTTGTTTCATCTCAACCTACTCTCCAAGATCCTTCATCTCTACCTCAACTTCAATTTCCACCTAAACCTCATAAAAAAACTAAGGATAAACGACCTCGGGAACTTTCAATTACCTTTGATGATTCTGAGACTATTAAGGCTCCCGATGGTCCCCTTTACATTTATGCTAGGATTTCTAAGATACCTACACATGGTTGTCTTGTTGATCCCACATCTTTAATAAATTTTATTACTGAGGAAAAAAAATTTATGAAAAACCTACAACGTGACTGTTATGATCCATCAGATGCATGGATCCAAACTTGCAATGGTTTTCTCTATCATGCACTTGGTTCTATTAACTTGCCTGTTGAACTTTGTGTATTGACAAAAAATGGAAGAACTTCCATCATAGAATAGTTTATCCTTCCAAGTAAGTCATGTGGGTTCATGTCAAGCATCTTAAATGGGTTCCTGACTTTTATCTAGCTTTATCCTCCTGTTCTGCCCCATTTCCACTCTTTCTAGCCTATTTTTGGCAACCCAGACTGAGAAACTGGGATTTTGTCCTTGAGGTCTAGGTCAACCTTTTTGGGTCAAGGTAAACCTTGACCTTGACCTAGGTCACAATTTACCTTTTTTAGGTTTGGGGCCCAGATTCCAGAATCTTAGGGTTTTCGGATGTCAGTCTTTGGAAAAAGTTAATTCCCGCTTCCGGGTCGGCTGTTTCAGACTTCGGGACAAAAAAATCCTCAACTATATTTAACATAGGTCCTATTCTAGGGGCATGGGTCCAATTATAATTTAATTCTCCTATGTCGGTCTCTCTATAAGATTGTGCCCTAATTTCATATAAAAGGAAGCTTTTCTCTCTCATTTTCTCTAAGTACTAAGACTCTCTAAGCATCAAGAAGCATAATCAAGAATCCTAAAACTTTCAAGACTTGAAGAGTGAGATCCAAAGGTGAAGAAGAAATATTTGAAGAAAGCCAAGTATCCATTGAAGCATTCATCCATTCTCAAGCACTTCTCAAGCATCCATTTTCATCAAGGAGATTCATTGGTGGCCATTGAAGGACTCAAGCTCCAAATAGCCCTCTTGTTGAAGATTTCTCCATCTACATTCCTCCAAGCCTCTTCCAATTCAAGAACCCATTAAATATTGGTATTTAATATCTACAAATAAATTGATTGAAGACATCCTACATTCTTTATTCTCCATTTTACATCCATTTTGGTGCATCCATACTTGTGGATTCAAGGATTCAAATCCTCCACAAGGAATTTTACATGAGAAAGGTGAATTGTTTCATTTACTTTGTTTATTCCAGAAATTTCAATTATATATATTTTAGCTTAATTCCAAAACTGGGGTTTGACTAAGGAAAACCCCTCCCCAACAACCAAACCCCTTTTTCTTACAGGTACAGGTTTGGAATAACAGATCTAGATGGAGATTCTGATACCCTTTTCGGCAAACTTTTGGGATCCAAGAACAGAATTTTAGTCTAATACTTTTTAGGTTGATTGTGACCTAGGGTGCAATTAGAAATTCTGGCAAATGGTGACATTGACTTGAGGGTGTAAATTGGAACTGTCTCGGAATGGAAAAATATTTCTGGATTTTGTCCATCTCTATGTCTCTATTCCATATCTGGTCTCAGATTTTCCAGAAACTAAACACAAACTTCAGAAAATAGAATTCTTTGATCTGCAATATTTCAAGGTTAGTGCATTTCTCCTATTCAATCCAATTAAGGTTTTCAATCTATGTAAATCTATTCTACATTTAAATTAATCAAATCAATCAAACCTGGGTACTTAAGATCTTCCTTCCTTATTCTTGCTTCTAAATGATTGATTCATTTATGCATTGATCCTTTCTTTTGGGTTAATCAACTTGGATCTTTCATTTGCATATTCAAGGATAGAAGGAGAGAATCTTATTTACCCCCATAACAATAATAAACACAAGCAATATTCAAATGTAAGGTATTTTATGTTAATGAATACACCACCAAACCTAATTCATTCATTTTATCTTTACATTTTGGTGAACCCACGATAGACAACTCTTTCTTTTTGGTGTTAGATTTACATATTTTATGTTAGATCTTGCATGCATATTAGATTAGCTTTCTTATGTTATTGCATTTCCTTTAAAAATTAAAATAAACTCTTTGCTTTCTAAATTAGTTCATTTACATTACATTGGTGTGTGAGCTTTACCACTTCTAGTCCTACTTATAGTATCCTGGTTAGAAGAAGCCGTAGGCTCATGTGTTCCTTTGATCCTAAATCTTTCTCTCCTTTTCATAGGATCTCATATGACAACTTGAATACTCATGATTCCAATCCTTCTATGGAGAATAACTCTTCTCACTCATCTCATGATGAGGAGGATGCTTTAAGAGTTCCTCCTGAACAAGTGCAAAAACTTTCAACTAAACTTGATAAAATGGGAAATTGGCTTATCCAAGAAAACCATAATCAAGATTCTATTCAAGCTATAGAGGCTCTTAATAAAGTCCTTTTTGATAGTGACCAAGGTGTTAATTTCTTGTGTGGTATCACTCATCTTGTGCATTTGAATGTTAAACCCTTAGCTCAAGAGGCTCAAGATATAGGATATACACCTCCTATCACTAGTCAAGAACCTTCTTTTGTTCCTTTACCTAGCATTCCTACTTATACTCCTCCTTTAATGACTACATCTCTCCCAATTTCATCTATTCTTGTGAGTGTTCCACCGGTATCTTTACCTACCTCACAACCTTCATATCATAGTGGACCTTTTACCTATACTAATCCTCTTCCAACTGTGGTTCTGAATGCTCCACCGGTTGTATCTTCTATTCCTATTGCTTCCTACACATTTCCTAGTGTTCCTAACATTCCTATGCCACCTATGTCTTCTAATGATTCCACAATTATTAGTTTGGCTCAGACTGTGTCCTCTTTACAACAACTTGCATCATTAACTCAATCCAAGTTTAGCATTCCTACATGTGACATGGATAGTCCATTATCTTTAGACATTATCCATGCTATTGTTCTACAACAAGTCGATATGCCTCATCTAGAGAATTACAATGGTAAAGGCGGTCTTTTTACTCATGTTAAAACATTTCAAATCCTTTGTAGTGATTATGCTCATGACCATAGGATTTTAGCTAAACTATTTTCTAGAATCTTTCGTGATAAGGCTTTGCAATGGTATTGTTCTTTACCTCCTTATTCTTTTGATTCTTTTCCTAAACTGGCTAATACCTTCATTCAACAATTTCAAAATAACATTGGTCCACAAGTTTCCTTAACTGATTTAATGCATTATAAACAAAACATTAAGGAAAATTTGATTGATTTCATAGGTAGATTTAAGCATTTGTATGCTCAGATTTCTTATCAAGTTCCTAATATTGATATTCAACACATGTTTATTTCAAATTTACAAAATGATATTAGAGATAAGATTCTGCTTACTGAATTTACCTCTTTTCAATAACTTTGTGCATCACTTCATCATTATCAACTACAAGTGAGTCAATTTGAGAGCAACACTCCAATGGTACCTTTCCAATTGATAAGAGTGCCAATGTTCCTAATCCTAATAAATTTCATAAACCTAACAACTACATCAAGATTAATAAATAGATTAATGCGGTTGTTGATCAAGTTGTTGTTGCATCCCACAATGTCACTTCTACATCCACTGCTTTCTGTATGAATTGTATGTTTACTCCTCTCTTTGAATCGTTACATTCTATTATGAGTAGGTTGTTAAGTGCTAATATGATTACTTTTCCTCCTATTCGACCTCTCCTTCCCACTACAATAGCTTCAAAATCCTTTGATTCTAAATCTTTTTTCCAATACCATCGCCAGAATGGCCATGATATTAAAAAAATTTATTCTCTAAAACATAAATTCCAAGACTTAATCGATTCTAGTGCTTTATCTGTTGATAATCTTGATGGTAATGGGAAAAAATATGTCTCTCCTCCTAATCAAAACCTTCAAATCTACATGAATCCTCTACCTACACATGATACTAATGTTATCGCTCAACCATCTTCGGTGGATATTGTTTACAATTCAAAGATGGATGATCTCAATAACATTGTTAATCATGTGGAGAGCATTGTTGTATCTCAACCTATTTTTCAAGATCCTTCACCTCCACCTCAACTTCTAGTTTACCTAAACCTCATAAACAAACTAAGGATAAGAGACCTTGGGAAATTTCAATTACCTTTGATGATTCTGAGACTATTAAGGCTCTTGATGGTCCCATTTATATTTATGCTAGGATTGCTAAGATACCTACACATGGTTGTCTTGTTCATCCCACATCATTAATCAATGTTATTACTGAGGAAAATATTTTTATGAAAGGCTTACAACATGATTTTTATGATCCATCAGATGCATGGATCCAACCTTGTAATGGTTTCCTCTATCCTACATTTGGTTCTATTAACTTTCCCGTTGAACTCTGTGGCAAGGTTGTAGATATTACCTTCATTATCGTTCCTACATCTGATCAATTTCAAGTCAAATTTGGTTTGCCTTGGATAACTGCTATGCATGCTATTGTTTCTCCTATTCATAAATTTCTTAAGTTCATTCATAATGGGGAAGTAAAAACTATTAATCATAGTCTATATCAACCTTCTAGGCCTAGAGATTGTGCTACTCTTGATTTCTTTTGGCCCTCATTACCTAACTCATGTCCTCCTCACCCTGACAACCTTTTTCGCTCATATCAAGCCTATAAACATCGTAAGATAGTTGAGTTAAGCATGCCTTAGATATATCTCAACCGTGGTATTTTTCCAAGTCCTTCTATACCTCCTTTATCCATTACTGCTAATTCCATTACTCAACCTCCCAGTAATGCTACTTAGCCTACTGTGAATCCTATCAATCCTCCCAAAGAACCTATGAAGGAATCAGTGGTTATTCCTCCTAGTTCTCCACATATGTCAAACAAATCAAAACGTAATAAATCTTCTAATGAACGTCATAAGAAGCATAGAGCTAACGCTAGGGCCCATGCTTCTCTTTTTTGAAAATCTTTATCTTCTTTCGATCAACCTATGCTTGATGTGTTGAAAGAAGTCAATATTCACAAAGATGTTAAGATGAATGAGTATGATGATCATATTCACATCTTAGATCCAATTTCAATTAATCTTGATGAGGAGGATACTTTAGATGATCATGTTGATCTTAGTGATGAATATGAGACCATTGACCTTGACACTGACTTACCTCATATGCTTTCAAATCAATTGACAATTACACCTAGTATCTAGCAACACAATTCTCAAGAGGATCCTTGTTTAGAACTGGATATTATTTCTATTGTATTGGATATAGTCCCTCTTGCAAGTTTCCCACCTTCCCAACATGATATAAACTGAGATGGGGAGAGTATGAGATGCGCCTAATTGGCTTATCCTTTATGGTTCTACTTTCTTTGGGGAATGGTGTCAATTCATTTGTAATAATATCATATTTATATGTACATGTTATCTTATGATCATACTAACCCCACAGTAGGTAGATCCCTTTTGTGTTCTTTGTATGTTTATGTGATATTTCCCATGAGTTGTCTTTATTTGGGGGCATCTCGTAGTGGAAACATAATCAGTAGAGTTGTTTATGTTTCCATCAAAGCCATTGCTCCTGTTAAAGTGTTATCAATGACTTTAACATGGGGGCATACACTCTACTCACCTTTTGCACACACGCACATTCAAAACATTTTCAATACTTAAAACTTTTTCCCTTTATGGATTAAAGGCTAATCCTTAAAGCATGGACATTTTACTTTTTAGGATCTCTTGATCCCTCCAGTTTAAATTTACATGGATCTCTTGATCCCTCCAATTTCAATATACAATGTTTTAATCCCTTAAGGTCAGAAGGTGTCCTTAAGAATGGATCTCCCTGATGGGTTGACTAGTGAGTAACCACATTCACTAGGCAGTTCTACTCCAACTTTCCAGTTACACTTTTGTTTTTTTTAGTTCCTTGTATGGTTCACAATGGGACATAAGTTCTCATTGGGCAAGGTGACCATACCCTCTCTTTCCTTCTCCTTAATTAGTGATGTCTCTCTTATCATGATCTAAGGGTTGATAAAGACTTAATTCCCTTAGGGGCTTGATGATTTCTTTGTCCCTTTATGATTCCAATAAGATTATCTATTCTTTATGATCTCCTTTACCAAGAGTTTGTATTGAGTCCATACTCTTGCTAAAGTGGGGGCTAAATGTATAGTCAGAAAATGGAAGAAATTCCATGATATATTGGTTTATCCTTCTAGGTAAGTGGTTTGGGGTCATTTCAAGCACCTTGAATGGGTTCCTGACTTTGATCTGGCTTTATCCCCTGTTCTACCCCATTTCCACTCTTTCTAGCCTATTTCTGGAAACCTAGACTGAGAAACTGGGATTTTGGCCTTGAGTTCTAGGTCAACCTTTTTGGGTCAAGGTTGACCTCAACCTTGACCTAGGTCATAATTGACCTTTTTTAGGTTTGGGGCCCAGATTCCAGAATCTTAGGGTTTCCAGATATCGGTCTTTGGAAAAAGTTAATTCCCGCTTCTGAGTCAGTTGTTTCGGACTTTGGGAAAAAAAATACTCAATTATATTTAACATACGTCCTATTCTAGGGGCATGGGTCAAATTAGAATTTAATTCTCCTATGTCTACCTCTCTAGAATATTGTACCCTAATTTTATATAAAAGGAAGCTTTTCTCTCTCATTTTCTCTAATCACTAAGACTCTCTAAGCATCAAGAAGTATAATCAAGAATCCTAAAACTTTCAAGACTTGAAGAGTGAGATCCAAAGGTGAAGAATAAATATTTGAAGCAAGCCAAGTATCCATTGAAGCATTCATCCATTCTCAAGCACTTCTTAAGCATCCATTTTCATCAAGGAGATCCATTGGTGGCCATTGAAGGACTCAAGCTCCATGGAGCCCTCTTGTTGAAGATTTCTCTATCTACATTCCTCCAAGCCTCTTCCAATTCAAGAACCCATTCAAGATTGGTGTTGAAGATCTACAAAGAAATTGATTGAAGACATCCTACATTCTCCATTCTCCATTCTCCATTCTACATCCACTTTGGTGCATCCATACTTGTGGATTCAAGGATTCGAATCCTCCACAAGGAATTTTACATGAGAGAGGTGAATTGTTTCATTTACTTTGTTTATTCCCGCAATTTCAATTATATATATTTGAGGTTAATTCCAAAACTGGGGTTTGACTAAGGCAAACCCCTCCCCAACAAACAAACCCCTTTTTCTTGTAGGTACAGGTTCAGAACAACAGATTAGGATGGAGATTTGGATACCCTTTTCGGCAAACTTCTAGGATCTGAGGATAGAATTTTAGTCTGAGACTTTTTAGGTTGATTGTGACCTAGGGCGCAATCAAAAATTCTAGCAAATGGTGATATTGACTTGAGGGCGAAAATCAGAATTGTCTCATAATGGAAAAATATTTATGGGTTTTGTCCGTCTCTGTGTCTCTATTCTAGATCTGGTCTCAGATTTTCTAGAAACTCAACACAAGCTTCAGAAAACAACATTCTTTGATCTGCAATATTTCAAGATTAGTGCATTTCTCCTATTCAATCCAATTAAGGTTTTCAATCTATCTAAATCCATTCTACATTTAAATTAATCAAATCAATCAATCCTAGGTACTTAAGATCTTCCTTCCTTATTATTTCTTCTAAATGATTGATTCATTTATGCATTGATCCTTTCTTTTGGGTTAATCAACTTGGATCTTTCATTTTCGTATTCAAGGATAGAAGGAGAGCCACTTATTTACCCCCATAACAATAATAAACACAAACAATATTAAAATGTAAGGGATTTTATGTTAATGAACACACCACCAAACCTATTTCATTCACATATTATCCTTTACACTTTGTGGTAAGGTTGTAGATACTACCTTCATTGTCGTTCCTACATCTGATCAATTTCAAGTCAAATTTGGTTTGCCTTGGATAACTTTTATGCATTCTATTGCTTCTATTCATAAATGTCTTAATTTCATTCATAATGGAGAAGTAAAAATTATTAATCATAGTTTGTATCAACCTTCTAGGCCTAGAGATTGTGCTACTCTTGATTTCTTTTGGCCTTCATTACCTAATTCATGTCCTCCTCACCCTGACAACCTTTTTCAATCATATCAAGCCTATAAACATCACAAGATTGTTGAGTTAAGCATTCCTTGAATAGATCTTAACCGTGGTCTTTTTCCCACTCCTTCTATACCTCCTTTATCCATTACTGCTAGCTCTATTACTCAACTTCCCATTGTTTCTTCTCAACCTACTGTGAATCTTACCTATCCTCCTACAGAACCTATGAAGGAACTAGTTGTTATTCTTCCTAGTTATCCACATATGTCAAACAAAGAAAAACATAATAAAACTACTAATGAACATTGTAAGAAGTGTAGAGATAATGCTAGGGCCCATGCTCCTATTCTTTAGAATTCTTTACCTTCTTTTGACCAACCTATGTCTGACGTGTTGGAAGAAGCTAATTTATGCATAATGATGTTAAGATGAATGAGTATGATGATCCTGTTTGAATCTTAGATCCCATTTTAATTAAACTTGACAAGGAGGATACTCTTGATGATCCTATTGATCTTGGTGATAAATATGAGACCATTGATCTTGATACTGACTTACCTCATATGCTTTCAACTCAATTGACAATTACACTTAGTATCAAGCAACACGATTCTCAAGAGGTTCCTTGCTTGGAACTGGATATTATTCCTATGTATTGGATATAGTCCCTCTTGCGAGTTTCCCACCTTCCCTAAATGATACAAATTGAGATGGAGAGAGTAGGGGATGCGCCTGATTGGCTTGTCCTTCATGGTAGCCCTTTTTGTGTTTGCATGTTATATTGTGCTTCTCCCATAATGTGTTTGCTAAATGTTTGTTAGACTCTTTTATATGACCCTTGTTAATTTGTTGGTGCAAGGTGATAAAGTAATCAAACCTATTGTATAATTCCTCTATATGTATCTTTACTCTTCTATATGTAGTTTTCATGTTATGTTGTACTTGTGCTATTGTTCATAAATTTTTTCCTTGTAGAGTCTGCTTGGATCTACGACATGGTAGCACTAATTCTTTTTTGTCTCCATGTTGTGGTCCGAAAAGACTCTTCTTCATAACTCTTGAGTTTTCTTTCCTCCATTGTGATTGTAGTTCTACTTTCTTCAGGGAATGATGTCAATTCATTTCCACTAATATCATATCTATATATACATGTTATCTTATGATCATACTGACCCCACAGTAGGTAGATCCCTTCTGTGTTCTTTATGTGATATTTCCCTTGATGTGTCTTTGTTTGGGGGCATCTCATAGTGGAAACATAATCAGTAGAGTTGTTTATGTTTCCATCAAAGTCATTTCTCATGTTAAAGTGTTAGCAATGACTTTAACGTGGGGGCACATGCTCTATTCACTTTTTTCCCACACACACATTCAAAATATTTTCTAAACTTAAAATTTTTTCCCTTTATGGATTAAAGACTAATCCTTAAAGCATGGATATTTTACTTTTTTGGATCTCTTGATCCCTCCAACTTAAATTTACACAGATCTCTTGATCCATCCAGTTTCAATTTACAATTTTTTGATCCCTTAACGTTGGAAGGTGTCCTTAAGAATGAATCTTCCCAATGGGTTGACTAGTGAGTAGCCACACTGACTAGGCAATTCAACAACATCTTTCTAGTTGCACTTTTTCCTTGTGTGGTTCACAATGGGACATAAGTTCTCATTAGGTGAGGTAACCACACCCTCTCTCTCTTTCTCCTTAACTTGTGATGTCTCTCTTATCATGATCTTAGGGTTGATAAAGACTTAATTCCCTTGGGGGCTTGAGGATTTCTTGTCCCTTTTGATTTCAATAAGATTATCTAATATTTTTTATCTCCTTTACCAAGAGTTTGCATCAAGTCCATACTCTTGATAAAGTGGGGGCTAAATGTATAGTCAAAAAATGGAAGTACTTCCATTGTAGACTGGTTTATCCTTCTGATTAAGTGGTTTAGGGTCATGTCAAGAACCTTGAATGGGTTCTTGAATTTGATCTGGCTTTATCCCCCTGTTCTACCCCATTTCCACTTTTTCTGACCTATTTCTGACACCCCAGACTGAAAAAATGGGACTTTGACCTCAGGGTCAAGGTCAACCTTTGTTAGAATAGTCCCAAAGGATAACTAAGAGGGGGGGTGAATCAGTTATCAGCTAATTTACTTATTTTCTTTTGTTAACTCCAGAATACAATAAAGTAAATGTACATTCAGATAACACAATAGACAACACCACAATTTTCTTACAGGGAAACCAAATGGTAAAAACCCTGGTGGGAATTAACACCCACAATGAACTATACTTGTTTATAACAATCCCTGTTAGAAGATCTTGCAACCCTGTTAGGAGTTGTTCTTTACAATGTAATAAGTATAGTGACTTGGTTAAGGGTCTGACCATGTTAGGAATCTTTTACAAATAACCCAGTTAAGGGTGAGGACTCACTTTCTAAAAGCTCACTGCTTCAATGGTGAAGGCTACAACCTTCTATAGAATAGATATGCACTATATCTGATGATGAACTATAGAGTAGACCTTTTTTATTGATCAATTCTAGTGTATTGTAATCTTTTACTTCTTCTTCACATAGATCCTTGATAAATGAAACACAACTGATATTTTTCTCTGTACATTTTCTGTCTCTTGCCTTGTCATTCACACTTAGTGTTTCACAAATGACTTGCTATAAGTATCTTCCTCAAATTATGATATCATGGGACCTATTAGACAACTCTTCATAACATCCTTGTTGTCTTTACTAATCACACAAGCATAATTACAACTACGCAATATAAACAAAATAGACGCGACGCTTCACTAAGCCGGCCTCACCAAATTAACTCTAAGTTTGCAATCTTGTTGAAACATGTTTGGTGCCTTTAGATAACTATCTTTAACTCATAAATAAACTTGAATATACACACACATATCCCAAAGATAGGCACAACTCAAGAACTAATGTAATATGTCGGCTTTGTACAGACAAACTCCAGAAATTGTAACTGCCATAAATAGAATTGCACAACACAACTGAAACTACATATATGAGTCTGCGTGTATGAACAAAACATCAACAACATGTCTACCACATGAATATAACCATGCAAGGCTTGATATCATCATTTTGATAAGTACATATAGAACACTTCTATATATTATATGTTGTCATCAATGACAAACATATAATCAACTAGCTGCCAGAAGTAAATCTCCAACAATCTCCCCCTTTGACATTGATGGCAACATATGATATTAAAAACATCTTCAGCACATGGTTTCTTCTTTCTTTTTACAATCTTCTCAATATCCTCATCAAAGATTCCTCTACACTGTTGTAGCTCCTCTATCTATTTTTATACTCCCCCAAATTATATGCTCCCCCTTACTATATACTCCCCCTTTGACATCAATGGCAAAGGGTGCCATAAGCAATTAGGCATAGGTACTACTCCAGAAGTAGAGTAGTCAACCATTCATCAGTCACTCTAGACTGATGTTCTTGCTACTTTATCTAATCAGACTCGGGAGAGGGAATTACTCCCAACTTCTCACTGAGATACTCAAAATTATCTTTTGAAAAAGGCTTTGTGAAAATATCTGCCAACTATTCTTTGGTGCTCACATAGTCCAATTTTACTTCATTATCTGCAACTTTTTCTCTAAGAAAATGGTATTTAATCTTAATGTACTTTGTCTTTGTGTGCATCACAGGGTTCTTGGACATGTTGACAGTACTGGTGTTATCACAGTGAATAAAAATAGGATAGTCAAACTGTATACCAAAATCTTTAACCATCTACTTGATCCAAACCATTGTTGAAAAATTTAATGTTGCTGCAACATATTCAGCTTTTGTTGTCGACTGAGTTTTA
Source organism: Thuja plicata (assembly GCA_018584345.1). Taxonomy (NCBI): domain Eukaryota; kingdom Viridiplantae; phylum Streptophyta; class Pinopsida; order Cupressales; family Cupressaceae; genus Thuja; species Thuja plicata. The sequence continues at coordinate 4,850,875 of MU227345.1, forward strand.
CAATTATGTTTCTTGCTTACCCAAGAAACCAACCTATCTCCAAGAAATACTACTCCTCTAGAAGTACTCTTCCTATCATCAAGACAACCTGCCCAATCTGCATATGTATACACATGAAGTTGTACATTCTCTGATTTAGGATACCATAAACCATAGTCTATAGTTCCCTTTAGATATCTGAATATTCTCTTTATTACCATTAAGTGATTCTATTTTGGTTCAGCTACAAATCTACCAACAATGCCAACTACATTAGATATGTCTGGTCTAGATTGAGTAAGATATATAAGTTTTCCAATCATAGACTTATACAATGTCTTGTCAACTGCT
>MU227345.1:4854759-4870753 GCA_018584345.1 Thuja plicata
AATAAAGTAAATGTACATTCAGATAACACAATAGACAACACCACAATTTGGTTATGGGGAAACCAAATGGTAAAAACCCTAGTGGGAATTAACACCCACAATGAACTATACTTGTTTATAATAATCCATGTTAGAATATCTTGCAATCCTATTAGGATTTGTTCTTTACAATGCAATTAGTATAGTGACCTGGTTAAGGGACTGACCCTGTTAGGAGTCTTTTACAAATAACCTGGTTAAGGGTGAGGACTCGCTGTCCAAAAGCTCATTGCTTCAATGGGGAATGCTACAACCTTCTATAGAACATATATGCACTATATCTGATGATGAACTATAGAGTAGACCTGCTGTCTTGATTAGTTCTAGTGTATTGTAATCTTTTACTTCTTCTTCACATAGATCCTTGATGAATGAAACACAACTGATATTCTGCTCTGTACATTTTCTGTCTCTTTCCTTATTCACACTTAGCATTTTACACATGACTTGGTATAAGTATCTTCCTCAAAGTATGAGATCATGGAACCTGTTAGAAAACTCTTCATAACATCCTTCTTGGCTTTACTAATCACGCAAGAATAATTACAACCATACAATATAAACTGAATAGACGCGATGCTTCACTAAGTCGGCCTCACCAAATTTACTCTAACTTTGCAATCTTGTTGAAACATGTTTGGCACCTTTAGATAATCATCTTCAACTCATAAATAAACTTGAATATACACACATATATCCCAAAGATAGGTGCAACTCAAGAACCAATGCAATACGTTGGCTCTATATAGACAAACTCTAGAAACTGTAACTGTCATAAACAGAATTGCACAACACAACTGAAACCACATACCTGAGTCTATGTGTATGAACAAAACATCAACAACATGTCAACCACATGAATATAACCATGCAAGGCTTGATATCATCATTCTGATAAGTACATACAGAACACTGTTGTATATTATATGATGTCATCAATGAAAAACATACAATCAACTAGCTTCCAAAAGTAAATCTCCAACAACCTCAACCTTGACCTAGTTCACAATCGACCTTTTTCAGGCCCAGAGTTCAAATTCTAGAATTTCAGGGTTTCCAAATGTCGATCTTTGGAAAAAGTTAATTCCCGCTTCTGGGTCAGCTATTTTGATCTTTGGAACAACAAAATCTTAAATTATATTTAATATAGGTCCTCTTCTAGGGGCATGGGTATAATTGAAATTTAATTCTCCTATGTAGACCTCTCTAGAAGATTGTGCCCTAGTTTCATATAAAAGGAAGCTTTCTCCTCTCATTTTCTCTAACCATGAAGCACAAGAAACTATAACCATCATCAACCGTCATTGCAAGAATTCAAAGACTTGAAGAGTGTGATCCAAGGGTGAAGAAGAAATATTTGAAGCAAGCCAAGTAGCCATTGAATCATTCATCCATTCTCAAGCACTTCTTTCATCAAGGAGATCCATTGGTGGCCATTGAAGGATTCAAGCTCCATGGAGCCCTCTTGTTGAAGATTTCTCCATCCACATTCCTCCAAGCCTCTTCCTATTCAAAAACCCATTCAAGATTGGTGTTGAAGATCTAAAAACAATTTATTGGAGACATTCTACATTCTACATGCTACGTTCTTTTTGGTGCATACATACTTGTGGATTCATGGATTCGAATCCGCTATAAGGACTTCTACAAGAAAGGTAAATTTATTCATTTACTTTGTTTTACTTATGAAATTTCAATTATACTTTGAGGTTAATTCCAAAATTGGGGTTTGACCAAGGCAAACCCCTCCCCCAAAAAAAAAAAAAAACAATCCATTTTTATCGTAGGTATAGGTTCAAAACAATAGATTGGAGTGCAGATTCAGATACCCTTTTTGACAAACTTTTGGGATCCAAAAATAGATTTCCCGTTGGAGAATTTTTAGGTCGATTCTTCCCTAGGTCAGAATCATAAATTCTAGTTCAATGGTGACATTGACTTGAGGGTACAAATCAGAACTATGTTAGAACAGAAAAATATTTCTGGATTTTGTTCGTCTCTGCATTTCTATTCCAGATCCCGTCTCATATTTTCTAGAAACTGAGTGCAGACCCTTGAAAAAAACATTCTTCAGGTTTGCAACATTCAAGGTTAGTACTTTTCTCCTATCCATTTCAATTAAGGTTATCAATCTTTCAAAACCTATCACACATTCAAATAAATAAATGGGTATTTAAGATCTTCCTCTTTGCTCTTATTTCCAAATGGTTGATTCATTTATGCATTGATCCTTCCTTTTGGGTTAATCAATTTGGATCCTTCATTTTCTTATCTAAGGATAAAAGGAGAGCATCTTATTTACCCCCTGCATTTCAAAACATCCTTTAAATGTAAGATAAGATAATAATAAACTAAAATACCATATTTTATATCTTACAATTGATAAAGGAAGGCTTTTGTGTCCTTGGTTCCAGAGACCACATGGATAATGTATGGGATCTTGGATCATATTCATATCCCCTAATCATTTCCCCAATTTGTGTCTCAAAATACAAGATAGAATTTGGTTGCTTTCTAATTTGATCATTGATGAAATTAGAGGCCAAATCCCACCTATGGACAAGCAACATCCCACTGGACTTGACTAATTATCTTGCTTCTTCAGGGGTTATTGTCTCATTCTCTAGATCATAAGTTGTCAAGGCTTACAGGGCCTCACTATGTACAGTTTCTCCCCCTGTCAATTTCAACTAGGCTCCTACTTCTTGCTGCTTCCTCCATATCAAGAAATTCTTAAATTCATTAGTCTTGATGAAAGAATCATCACTTAATAATTCCTCTTGATGGAGCTCTCTCTCATCTTAAAATAATTTAAGGGGTAACTCCACTTCCTCTTGGATATTTTTTTATTTATTCTTCCCTTCCCTGATCTTTTTTCTCAGCTGATGGTGGTACTGTCTGTCACCAGTGATCATGACACTCACATTGTCCTTCTTCTTTCCATGGGTCTCTACTTGAGATGGATCCCCTTATTCCACTCTCTATTTTTTTCTTGGGGGCTCATTAGTCACCTCAGTGTCAAGAACCTCTGTAAGGTCCACTTCTATGCTCTATTCCATTGTAGGTGGTTGATCCATGGGAGGAGGGATATGTACTAAGTATCCTTTCTCACTATCCTCTTCATACTCTGAGGATGAGTGCTTCTTAGGACCTCTTTGCTAGTCCTCAATCAGACCCTCTAATTGGTTATACAAAGTGTGATAAGACTCAATCATTTTAGAGAGTCTTTGCAGATAGGGTACTCCTAGGAAGAAACCTCTGAATAGAATCCCTTCCTTATTAATTTTTTTCTCCAAGCCTATCAAATCTTAATATTGTATAGCTCTTCTTGCTGCTTCTTCATCCTCCAAGATATTTCTAATGAGGTCTTCCTCAACACATTATTTATGCTCTTTGATAGCAATGATGCTTGGGGTTAGCAACTTCTTAGGACTCTTAATATAACCTTCTAGATCTACATACCTATACAAGGCCATGCTCATCTTATACTGGCCTAACTACTTATTCACTGCATCCATGGCCCTTTTTCTAATAGTAAAGGTAGCCACTTTGAATTATCTAGGTGTGAAGGTGCATTTTCTGTGAGGAGGCAGATGATCCTCATCTATCCACATTAGCTTCCATATGAACTCTATTAAGGCCACTCTTGGATGCATATACTATGGAAGTATGTGTGGGGGTTGGGAGCATCCATAAACCTTGATTATGGTAAAATTATTTTCACAGTAGAAATTATCCCAATTGTGATCTCCTAGCCATTTATCTACGTATTGGAAAGGTCTCAGAAGTTGAAGTGTTCTAATTGGTAGCCTAGTTACATTAATGACCAATAGATTTGAAGTGGATGAACTATGCAATTCTCAAAGCCAAAAAATTCATTCTCTTTTGAGGTATAGTTCCAAACCCTAATCCATAACTGTATGGGGTTTGGCTGGCCTTGGAATTGAGTTCTTGGTCTTAGAAACTCTGTATTCATGTTGCCAATGTTGAAATACAATATCAAATGCATTAGAAGAGAATAATGCATGAACTTGGGGTTGACCTTCTTCTAAATGTTGATCAGGCCCTCATGCCTTCTGTGGATGACATATCGGATGTAGTCAAAGTCTGTGTTGGCATGGGAGTTCTGAATATCTAGGATGATTACCAGAAGATCAGTAGGAAGCTTCTCAAGATGTCCATCTATGCCTAAAACCCTACACAACCCATAGGCTATATACTTCATCTAGAAACAAAGGTCTTTGAATAAATAAGGTGCACCCTTTAAAACAAGCAACTGGGCCACATAATTCTTGTTCAACCTAGGCACATGGGCTTGGACCAACTTGCTAACTATAGTGACCTCCCTGGCATACTTGATGTGTAATTTTTGCAAATCTATCTCTATGGTAGAGGCATGATAAATGCTAAAGGCTTTCATGGATGATGACCTATCTAAGGTCACTAAGGTTATTTCAATGCCTTTTCTAATTTTTTTGGAGGTAGAGTCATATCTTCCAGTTAGGGTTATTAATAAGTCAACATCTACAACAAAGACATCTGGGACAATTAGCTTTGATAGACCTAATGTCCAAGGGTTTGAAACTAGGATTTTCCTATCCCTATTGCTATATAAATAATTAAACAAATGAAATCCAGAGCACCCAGGAGTGATGATATCTCTACAATTTGATATAGCATCAGAGAAAGATTCATCATCTACCTTTTTATTTTGATTTGTTCCTAGCAGTAGAGAAACAAACTCATCTGATAAATTCCTTTTTTTCTTTCTACTCCTCCTCTGTATCTTTGGCCTCAACACTGCCTGAAGGTCTACTCAACTCAGCTTGACTCATCTCTACTAATCTTTACTGATCTTCACTGATCTTTTGAACAATTCTTCTCTCAAACACAAGCTACTTCTCACAATTCTCTCTATGACTCAAACAATTCTTCACTCTAAAAACTTGAAAACTTATGTAATGCACGAGAATAAATGCTTAAGATCTTACCATTCTTAGACCACACTTTATTTGGCAATCACACAATTGCTTTCTCTCTAAATCACTAAGAGTTTTCTTTGACTCAGGTTACATCACAAGATCTAGCACCAACCACACAATCTTCTTCATCAACGGTCAGATAAACTATAACTGATTGAATGTTTGAAGATATTAAGTTGATGATCACCGAGCTGCAGAAAGTTAATGCAATAAATTAAATAAGTTAATGTATTGTATTGTCATTGATATCAACTTGATATAATCTGATTGGTTATATACATATTGTCAAAGACTTTAAAGAACCAAAGAGATAAAGGTTATGTTATCAGTAATGCATAAAAGTTTAGTATACACCAAGTGACAACAAACACTGACGGACAGTGCACACCGACAGATAGAGAACCCCGAGAAGATTCATAGTGATACCCAAGAAAGATACCTGAGAAAGCATTACCAAGTAGAACCAAAGTGATACCCAAGAAAAAATAAAAGTCATAGTATTTCCCGAAGGACATACAACCTCGATGGATAGAGATGTCCAAGGATAACTGAAGTCAAGACCAAGAAAACAAGGAGTTAAACACCAATCAAAACTAAAGTTTAGAAATGACAAAAGACTTAGCTGGCAGGAGCTAAATATAGAGTTAACTATTTGATTACATTTTTTTCATTGACCAGTTAAAAATCTAAAGATAACCTAGAGATTTAAAGCTAGTTTTATTATAGTTTTCAAGAATAAATCTACGGGATAAAACTAAAGCAAGCTTTAAAGAAAGAATGGCGAGATTTTCATATCACATCAAGAACAAGAAAGACAAGGACTTAGAAATGGTGAAATCATGTCTATAAAAGTGACAAGCTAATTCATTATAAAAGGAGAAATGTTGAAGAGAATTATGGTGAAGATAAGAATTCTTCATACAAACCTGATCATACAAGCTGAATAATAGAGCTAAAGTTTTCTGTACACACCGAGCAATAGAGAAGCAAAATAATTCACTGAAAAGAAAGAAGTGGAGCAAAGTAATAGAAGAGAAACATTGACCAGAGAGGTATTATGAGCTTACAATAGATCTGAACATCTGCAAGATTAAGTTGTATTTATAAACAGATCATATAATATTTCAGTTTAACCATTGATTTAGAAAATAACTTAACGGAGTAGGATCTAACCATCCTTTATATATTAAGATACATCCCAAGGAGTATCAAAAGTTTTATCATGAAGATATCATAGTGAATGCCATATATCATGTGAAAAACTGATAGTTTTAAATCCTCTAACTGAGCTCACTTCAAAAGAGTGAAAATTTTGGGTTACTGGTCCCAAGTGGGTTTTCCACTAACAGGGTTTCCACGTTAAAAATACATGTGAAAAATGTGTATATGGTTCAATGCTTTAATATTTTTCTTTACACATTACTAAAATAGGATTGATCGATAAACACTAAGTTATTTACTGTAATTCGGTAAAGGCTAAGACTGCTATTCGGTAAAGCTTAAGAAAAAGGTTAACAGTGAACTCTGAGCAGTAGTTATTTGATAAGATTATTTAGAGGCATACATCTTGTAGGACTGAAGATAACTAGAGGTTTTATATATGTGGTATAAATTTTTGGGTTGATTTATTGGATTAACTTTTGAGGCCACTGATTCCCTCCCCCCCCCCCCCTCTCAGTTATTCNTTCCCCCCCCCCCCCCCCCTCTCAGTTATTCTAACAATTGGTATCATAACTTGTGTGCTTAGAAAGGGAGTTTAAAGATTCAAGAAAAATATCACAACATGAGCAAAAGCAATGTGCCTAAGTTGATCAAGGACAACTTTGCATCATGGAAAAGCAAGATAAGACTTCACTTATTAGGTATTGGAAATGATGTTACTTGATACTTAGTTACTGAATTTTTTTTACCTACTAGACCTCCAAAAGTTGATCAAATGAGAGAAAAGCTTGAACACAATTCCATGCTGATAGAAATTGCTTCCTCACTCTTCGATGTTGAATTTGAAGATGTCAAATCATTCACCACTGCAAAGAAAATGTGGGAAAAATTGAAGCTAGTACATGGAGGAGACAAGAATGTGTTAAGAGCTAAGGTAGAAAGCCTCAGAGGAAGGTTTGATGACCTAAGAATGAAAGAAGGAGAAAAAATCACTCAGTACAGCTACAGAATCAAAGAGGTAGGCAATGCTATCTGAGGAGTAGGAGGTGTACTTGAAGAAGAAATAGTGGTAAGTAAAATTCTAAGAACCTTAATGCATGTGTATGCTAGTAGAGTATCTGCTATTCAAGAAATGAGAGCAGTAGAAAATAACAATGTCACTCTAGATAGTTTTATTGGTAGAATTATTTCATTTGAGATGAATAACTTTGACAACACTAATTTACCAACTATTGAGTCTGCATTCAAATCTTCTCTAAAGATAAGTAAATCAAGTGATAAATACACTATGAGAAATGATAGTGAAAGTGATAGTGATGACCAAGAACTTGGTGAGATTGAAGCACTAATGGCTAGAAGATTGCAGAGAGGCAAAGGTAGATACAAAGGTAAATTACCATTGCTATGTTTTAATTGTAAAGACATTGGACACTTTGCTACTAGATGTCCTAAAAAAAGAAAATAAGATAGGTCATATGAAAAGAAGTTTGACAGAGGTGATGATAGAGCTTACCGAAGAAACCAAAAATCTGACAGAAGAGACAACTGAGACTACAAGGACAAAGGAAAGAAAGCTTGTTACCTAGCTGAGAACAAAGCTGACAATACTGACACCAAATCTGATGAAGATATTAAGGTGGTATTTGTTGCTATGAAGGATGATTCAGATGAAGAGGAAAGGTATATTTCTATTGCACTCATATCTAAGGTTAGTAAAAATGATGTTTGGATTATTGATAGTGACTGTACTCACCACATGACTAGAGATAAGGAAAAGTTTGAAACTTTTGAATATTATAATGGTGGATCAGTAAGAATGGGTAATGACTCACCTTGTTCGATTGAAGGTAAAGGAACCATAATGTTGAAAAACTTGATCAGATGTGAAAATGCATATTGGGTGAAAGGACTTAAATATAATCTATTGAGAGTTTCACAGCTGAATAACATAGGTCATCGAGTTGCATTTGAGAACAAAAAGGAAAAGATCTTTAATGAATCAGGAAGATTGATCGGAACTAGTGAACAGACAAAAGGTAACCTATTCTATCTTGATGATATTAAAACCACTTGTTTAATGGCTAAAAATGAAGACATGGTTGTGACATAAAAATATTTCATGTAAATTTTGATAACATGGTTAGGATAAGCAATAAAAGGAAAGTAAGAGGCTTACTGAGCATGTCAAAGCCCGACCATGTCATGTATAAGAATTGTCAAAAATTTGAAATGACAAAGTCTAGTTTCAAGAGAAAAACCTACACATCTAATGCTATTCTAGAGTTAGTCCATACTGACCTATGTGGACCCATGATAACAAATATCTACTATGGTGATAGATACTTCATTCTATTTGTAGATGATTATTCTAGAATGATGACTATTATGTTCTTAAAGGAGAAATCAGAAGCATTCAATATGTTTAAATGGTATAAAGCCATAGTTGAAAATAAAAGTGGAAAGGAAATAAAATGTCTAAGGTCAGATAGAGGAGGAGAATTTATTTATGATGAATTCACTAACTTTTTAAATTAGCATGGAATAAAAAGACAGGTTTTTGCACCAAGAACACCACAGCAAAATGAGATTGCTGAGAGGAGAAACATATCCATTGTTGATTGTGCTAGAACACTGATGATTGAGAAAGGCATCACTCAAACATTCTAGAGAGAAGCTATCAGTATTGTTGTCTACACATTGAACATAGTTCGATTGAAGAGAGACACCAATAAGACACCTTATGAGCTATGGTATGGACACACACCCAATGTAAGTTACTTCAGAATTTTTGGAAGTCAATGTTATATTTTGAAAGATGATAGAAATGGAAAGCTTGACTCCAAATGTGAAGAAGGAATATTTCTAGGGTATTATACCAAAAGTAAGGCTTATAAATGTCTTAACAAATCCTCTAAAAAAATCATTGAAAGTGAAAATGTCAAAGTAGATGAATTTACTGAGAAAAATGATGAGGAAAGAAAAAAAGAACTAGAAGACTACAACAAGATTTTCTACACTGAAGAACGTGACACTCTGCCTGAGAAATAGTGTATCAGTCCCGAGCGACAGAACAATGCACCTGAGCATCAGGCTACAAACATTGAAAATCAGGAAATTGCTCAAAATGGTGTATTGAGCAATGGCGATGAGAATGAAGGTCAAGATGATGATCATAATGATGAACAAAGAGATGAACTGGTACTTTCCAAGTATGTCAGAAGACACCATCCATAAACCAAATCATAGGAGACAAGAAGGCTGGAATGAGAACAAGAAGTAAGTCACTGAACACTAGATGTTTAATTTGTGATTTTGAGACTAAATCTGTTAATACTGCACTTTAAAATGAAGAATGGGTCAGTGCTATAAATGAAGAGATAGAGAAGATTGAGAAGAATAGAACATGGACATTAGTACCTAGACCGGATGAAAAGAATTTCATTGGTACCAAATAGATATTCAAAAACAAGTTAAATGAGAATGGAGAAGTCACAAGGAACAAAGAAAGATTAATATGCCAAGGGTATGCACAAGAAGAAGGTATTGACTAAGGAGAAACCTTTGCACCCATTGCTAGACTAGAAGGAGTAAGAATTCTACTTTCTTATGCTTCTTACAAAGGATTCAAGGTATACCAAATGCATGTCAAATCTGCATTCCTAAATGGAATACTAGAAGAAGAGGTATACATTGAACAACCAGAAGGGTTTGCTAATCCTAACAAGAGAAACATGGTTTGTAGACTACACAAAGCCTTGTATGAATTGAAACAAGAACTGAGAGCATGGTATGAAAGACTTCACTCCTATCTCATAAGTATTGGATTTGTAAGAACAAGTAAAAATAGTAATCTATATTTAAAAGAAGATACTGATGAAAACATTCTGATTGCTGAAATATTTGTTGATGATATCATATTTGGTGGTAATGATATGTTATTCAAATCATTTGCTAATGAAATGAGCAAAGAGTTTGAGATGTCAATGTTTGGGGATATCATATTCTTTCTTGGTCTACAAATTCTTTAACAGGATGCAGGCATATACATCACACAATCCAAATACATCAAGGAAGTTCTCAAGATATTCAAGATGGAAGACTCCAAGCCAGTTGGAACACCTATGGAAACCAGATGCAAGCTGATAAAGGAAGACAAGTCAACCGAGGTAAATCAGACCCTACATAGATCTATGATTGGAAAACTCATATATGTTGTACATACTAGACCAGATATAGCACATGTAGCTGGAATAGTTTCAAGATTCTCTGCTAATCCCAAGGAATCACACATGACTGTTGTCAAAAAGAATTTTGAGATATCTAAAGAATACCAAAGACTATGGTCTATGGTATAGAAGAGAAGGAAAATTTGAGCTTCAAGTCTATACAGGTGTTGATCGGGCTGAAAACTTAGATGATAGAAAGAGAACAATAGGAGGAGCATTCTTTATGGGTGACAGACTTGTCACATGGATAAGTAAGAAGCAAGGATGCATCTCACAATCTACTGGATAAGCATAATATGTGGTTGCTACTGCAAATTTCTCTAACATTGCAAGGATCAAGAAATTATTGGAAGGTATGAATATGAAAATTCTTGTACCAGTGATTGGCTATTGTGATAATACTAGTGCTATCAATATTTCAAAGAACCCTTTCATGCATGCTAAGACAAAGCATATTGTTATCAAGTATCATTACTTAAGAGAACAAGTGCAAGAGAAAGAGGTGATACTAGAATATGTTCAATCCAAGGAACAATTAGCAGACATATTCACAAAGCCATTGCCTAAAGATACATTTGAGTACCTGAGAAAGAGACTAGGGGTCTGACCCTTATCTATTGGTCACTAAGCTTACTAGGAGGCTGCATCAGCCTACACATAATCATAATATCATTCATATTGATGCAAGAAAAGAAATGGACTGCAAATATATATCAATACACAACACAACAAGGTACTTATCTGCACCGAACACCAAAGTTATTGTATTGTTGACAAAGAGGAAATTAAAGGAATATATTATAGAGAGAGAGAGAGAGAGAGAGAGATTTTGGAATTGCTATCAAAGGGAGAGATTATATCCATATGAAATATCTATCAGAACTATTCAAAGGGAAAGATGTACTTAATGAATATGGAGAGAAATATATTGATGTCAAAGGAAAAAGAGATATGAAAAGAACTATCCATCAAGGAGAGGAATAGTCAAAGGGAAAGAAAACATCATAAAAAGATTCAAAGAAACATCCATCTAAGGGAGAGAATTGGAAAATTTAACACTACATATCTATCTAGAAAAGAGAGCATATATTCCACAACAAAAGGAGAGACAGAATCAGAAGTTGCTACATCTATCCAGTGAAGAAAATACAAAATCAAGAAAGTACTCTACAAGAATAAAATCTAAGCTAGAAGAGCTTACCGAGAGTTAGACATTTGTATTGGTTATAGAAAAATAAGTTTGGTAGAGATTGATGAACTACAACTAATATATTTCATATTGTATTAATAGAATGTAGGATGTTGCCATCAAATCCAAAGGGAGAGATTGATGAACTATAACTGATTGAATGCTTGAAGATATTAAGTTGATGATCACTGAGCTACAAAAAGTTAATGCAAGACATTAAATTAGTTAATGTATTGTATTTTCATTAATGTCAACTTGATATAATCTGATTGGTTATATACATATTGTCAAAGAATTCAAACAAACAAAGAGATAAAGTTTATGTTATCAGTGTGCATAAAATTTTAGTATACACCAAGTGACAACAAACACTGACGGACAGTGCACACTGACGGATAGAGAACCTCAAGAAGAGTCACAGTGATACCCAAGTAGAGCTGAAATTCACAATGTTGCCCAACGGACAAACAACCCTGACGGACAGAGATGCACGAGGACAACTGAAGTCAAGACTGAGCAAACAAGGCGTTAAATATTGATCAAAATTGAAGTTCAAAAATGACAAAAGACTTAGCTGGCAGGAGCTAAATATAGAGTTAATTGTTTGTTTACATTGTTTTCATAGACCAGTTGATAGCTAAAGATAAGATACTGGTTTAAAGCTAATTTTATTCTAGTTGTCAAGAAGAAATCTACAGGATAAAACTAAAGAAAGCTTTAAAGCAAGAATGGCGAGATTTGTGGATCATGTCAAGAACAAGAAAGATAAGGAATTAGAAATGGTGAAATAATGTCTATAAAAGAGACAAGCTAATTCATTATGAAAGGAGGAATGCTAAAGAGAATTATGGTGAAGATAAGAAGTCTTCATATAGACCTGATCATACAAGCTGAATAACAGAGCTAAAGTTTTCTACAGACACCGAGAAAAAGAGAAGCAACAACATTCACCGAGCAGAAAGAAGTGGAGCTAAGGAACAAAAGAGAAACATTGATCAGAGAGGTATTATGAGCTTACAATATATCTAAACATCTACAAGATTAAGTTGTATTTATGAACAGATCATATATTGTTTCAGTTTAATCATTGATTCAGAAAATCTCTTAAGAGAGTAGGATCTAACCATCCTTTATATATTGAGATACACCCCAAGGAGTATCAAAATGTTTCTCATGAAGATATCATAGTGAATGCCAGATATCAAGTGACAAACTATTAGTTTAAAATCATCTAACAACGTTGCACTTAACAGTGTGTTTGTATCCTTTAACAGGGTTGGCTCTTCACCGAGCTCACTTAAGAAGAGTGAAAATTTTGGGTTACCAGTCCCAAGTGGTTTTTCCCCTAACAAGGTTTCCACATTAAAAATCCATGTGTCAAATGTGTATATGGTTCATTTCTTTAATTTTTTTCTTTACACATTACTAAAATAGGATTGATCGATAAACACTAAGTTATTTACTATACTTCAGTAAAGGCTAAGACTTCTATTCAGTAAAGCTTAAGAAAATGGATAAAAGTGAACTCTGATAAGTAGTTATTTGATAAGCCTAATTAGAGGCATACATCTTGTAGGACTAAAGATAAATAGAGGTTTTATATATGTGGTATAAAGTTTTGGGTTGATTTATTGGATTAATTTTTTATGCCACTGATTCACCCCCTCCCTGCTCTCATTTATTCTAACATAGTCATCTCTAAGTCGCTAGGCAATCTTCTTAACTCTGATTATGTTTTGAGATTACACGCTGGCCAATCATTTTAACTTCACCCCACTTTTGGTTTACTTCTTAACACTGAGTGACTTGTTTCTTCTTATGTCTGAATCACTAAATAAACCTTACTAGGCTTTTCTTTGACCATGATTCAAATTCAGAGATCCAGCGACTGAAAGATCTCTAAGTCTCTAAATATTTCTCTTAACCCAAGTTTCATCTAGAGATTTAGCATTAGCCATTCATATGATATGAGATCTATGACCTCACTGAGTTGTTGAGCTTTTATCTTGACCTTAGGTTCATTCAGAGATCGTGCGACAAGGCGATAAGATTACCCTATTTTAACTCTGAGTATATCTAGAGATTCAGTGACTAACTAAGTCTCTGAATCAATGAGAATTTCAACTAACCATGGATCTATTCAAATATCACATGCACACCATAGGATTTGAGTCATTTTAATGGTTCAAATCTTTCTTGTCAACTCAGCTTTTAAATTTAACTTGACCTTAAGTAATTTGGAGATTACACGACTGAGAAAACTCTAAATCGCTAAATGTTTTACTTTACCCTAAATTTATTCAGAGATCTAGGGAAAACCACATGATCTAATATTGATCAACACCTTGCGCTGAGTCTCTGAATCATTTTGTACTTTCTCATTCTATCTGGAGATTACGTGATTACCCTTGATCTTTCTTTTAATATATGGCCTATGTTGAATATCACAATCTTTGGCTTTAACTGTAGTTTTCTCTGAGATCATGCAACTAAAGGCTATCTCATAAACTTATAATACTTGGACTAACTTGTTAGGAATAAGGTGTCTCAACCTTGGATAATTCCTATTCTTATTATTTGTTTTGTAAAATGTATTTCTTGCAAATAATGTAATTAAGTGTGAGTGTACATGTCTAGTTGGCATGTTGATTTGTCACTCCACTTGATGTGTCAGCATCTTGAACTATGTGTAAGGAGATCATGGCTGAAATAGTTATGACGGATTCCTATGACATGTAAGAGCTATTTCTAGGAGATTTCAATGACAGGTGAAGACATGCAATGACATGTGGCAATTGATAAAGTTGAGTACTATACACTTTTCCAATCCTTGATCCCAACCGTGGGGTTCGGGGCATCAGCCCGAAAAAAAATTTTAGGGTTCCTATTTTCTCGGAGAATGGTAAAACCCTAATATGGCTATCTTTGGCAGTTGCCCTAAAAAGGAAAGTGCAATGATATAAGAATTTTTTAGGGTTATAGGAGAGGATACAAAAAGAGTGTATTGTTGGTATAATCTGGTGCTACTGTATTTGTCACTGTGTGTCACTTTTCTCCTGAAAGAACTTTCATTGCAAGTGTGTTGTAACCGTTGTGTTCAAGATAATACATTGTGCAGGTTTTGGAGTGCTGGGGTTTTTTACCGAAAGGTTTTCCCTAGGGTAAATCATTGTGTCATTCTCTATTTTCTATATGCATGGTATATGGTTACAATATCTTTGTTAAAGTAGTTAACGAATCTAAAATTGTAAGGATTTAAAAGAATTTTCACAATACTTTCCTTTAGAGATTAGTGTAGGAAGTTGTTTCCACACTTGAGTTTCCTTACAATTGGTATCAGAGCCTGATCAAATTTTGATCCTAGTTGTTGGGTAGGGTTTTTTGAGCTAATCTCAAGTTGAGTGGGAGTTTTTTGTGTAGAGTATTTTGAATCTTATTTGCATATTAAGATGGCAGGTTCCTCATATAGTAGAATGGAGGTGGAGAAATTTAATGGCACTAATTTTGAGTTGTGGAAACTCAAGATGGAAGACATGCTTGAAGACCACGATCTATGGGAGGCTACTTCACTTGTAGTGAGACCTATATTGATATCTCAAGTAGATTGGGAGATCAAGGATCGGAAGGCTAAGGGTCTCATCAGACTCTGTCTAGTAGATGTCATTCTTCTAAATGTTCTTGATGACAATATTGCAAATTCTTTGTGGACACAGCTTGGGTCTGTGTATCAAGCCAAATATCTGGTGAATAATTTATTCCTGAGAAAGAATTTGTATTCTTTAAGAATGGAGGAAGGTGGATCCGTAACTAATCATCTCAACGCATTCAATTTATTGATTGCATAGTTGGCATCATCCAGTGCCAAGATCAAGGAGGAAGATCGATGTATGACCCTACTTTGTTCCTTGCCAGATTCATAAGACCATCTTGTGATGGCTCTTAGAAGTACTATAGTCACATTCCCTATGGATGATGTGGTGTCTTTGCTGCTATCTGAGGAGATGCGAAGAAAGACTTCAGATTCGTCTAAGGAAGCCCTTACTTTTTGTGGGAGATCCAACAACAAAGGAAAGTAGAATGACAATAAGTCAAAGAAGGGCAGATCCAAATCCTGTGGGAGTTCTAAAACTCCTAGAAAGTCCAAGGTGAAATGTTGGAATTGTGATAAATCTGGGCACTTCCGGAGGGACTACAAAGAACCAAAGAAGAAGAAAGGCTCAGATTCAGCTTCTAAAAAATCTCAAGAAGATGGAGATGATTTTATTGCAGGTTTGGCAGCCCATGCATCTGATGATGTGTGGTTAGTAGACTCAGGTGCTTCTTTTCACATGACCTCTCATTGAAATTGGTTCTCAAAATATGAAGAGTTTGATGGTGGAAAGGTGTACTTGGGTGAT
>MU227345.1:4872983-4886615 GCA_018584345.1 Thuja plicata
GTTCCTATTTCAGTGGGAACAAAGTTATCTGTAGATGATTGTCCAAAATCTCCTAGTGAGGTGGAGGACATGAGTAGAGTACCTTATGCTAGTGCAGTTGGCAGTCTTATGTATGCTATGGTCTATAATAGACCAGACATTGCCCAAGAAGTGGGAGTCCTAAGTTATTTTATGGCTAACCCTAGATGGGTACATTGGGATGCAGTTAAGCGAGTATTCAGATAGTTGAGGGGTACATTAGATTACTCCATATGTTACCATGGTAACTCTTCTGGATCTTCGCATTTAGTTTGTATTCATGGGTTTGTGGATTCAGATTGGGAAAGTGATATTAATAGTAGGAGATCCACCAGTGCTTATGTGTTCACTATGTTTGGTGGTGTCATCAGTTGGATGAGTAAGCGACAACTTGTGGTTGCTTTGTCCACTATAGAAGCTGAGTACATGGCTGCTACTCATTCTTGTAAGGAAGCCATTTGGCTTAGGAGATTGTGTTTTGATGTTGGTGTTGATGCAGAATAGATTACTATTTGGTGTGATAGTCAGAGTGTTATTTGCCTTGTGAAGAATCCAACTTTCCATGCCAGAACGAAGCACATTGATGTGCAGTTTCACTTTGTGAGAGATATGGTGGAAGATGGAAAGGTAAATTTGGAGAAGGTAGATACTGTGAAGAATGTTGCAGATGCATTAACAAAACCAGTGGGCACTGCAAATTTCAAATGGTGTTCAGAGTCTATGGGCCTTTTGGCGTATAGCGGTTAGTTCCTGTTATGTTCCTATTGCTCTTACAAGGTGTTCGACAAGTGGGAGAATGTTAGGAATAAGGTGTCTAAACCTTGGATAATTCATATTCTTATTATTTGTTTTGTAAAATGTATTTCTTGCAAATAATGTAATTAAGTGTGTGTACATGTCTAGTTGGCATGTTGATTTGTCACTCCACTTGATGTGTCAGCATCTTGAACTGTGTAAGGAGATCATGGCTGAAATGATTATGACAGATTCCTATGACATGTAAGAGCTATTTCTAGGAGATTTCAATGATAGGTGAAGACATACAATGACATTTGGAAACTGATAAAGTCAAGTACTGTACACTCTTCCAATCCTTGATCCCAACTGTGGGGTTCGAGGTATCACCCCGAAAAAAAAATTTAGGGTTCCTATTTTCTCAGAGAATGGTAAAACCCTAATACAGCTATCTTTGGGAGTTGCCCTAAAAAGGAAAGCACAATGACATAAGCATTTTTTAGGGTTACAGGAGAGGATATGAAAAGAGTGTATTGTTGGTATAATCTGGTGCTACTATATTTTTCTATGTGTGTCAGTTGTCTCCTGAAAGAACTTTCATTGCAAGTGTGTTGTAACCGTTGTGTTGAAGATAATACATTGTGCAGGTTTTGGGTGTTGGGGTTTTTACTGAAAGGTTTTCCCCAGGGTAAATCATTGTGTCATTCTCTATTTTTTGTATGCATGGTATATGGTTGTAATATCTTTGTTAAAGTAGTTAACAAATCTGAAATTGTAAGGATTTAAAAGAATTTGCACAATAATTTCCTTTAGAGATTAGTGTAGGAAGTTATTTCCGCACCTAATTTTCCTTACATAACTCTGGTTAAGTCTAGAGATTCAAAGATAAAGGCTATCTCTGAATCGTTAAATAATCTACTTAACCCTGGGTTTATTCATAGACTTCATGAACACCACAGATCTCTTAGCCACTTATACACATGTCTGCATCTTATCCATTACCTCTTGACACTGAATAGACTACTGAATTTTTTACTTCTTCTAGTGATTCAGCGCCAGACACACATCTCTGTCTTGATCAATGACTTAGATTTCATTCACAACAAACTTGACTTGGCTCTAACTTAACCACAACTGACCATGGTTCTTATAGAGATTCAACAACTGAATGAATCTCTAAGTCACTGAAGAATTCTTATAACTCAAGTTTAATTTGGAGATCTAGCGCTAGCCCTCATATCTTATCTTAATCAATGATCAGCGCTAAGTATCTGAATCTTTCTATACTTTATCAATTATTCCCAAGATTACATGGAAACCCTTCATTCTACTTTAATCCAACGGCCTGCGCTGACTCTCTAAAGCATTTTCTTAACCACACTTTCATTCTGAGATCACACGAAAAAGCAAAAGTGAACTTTGTCTTGACTTCGGGTTGGATTATGAGATTATGTGACTAAGATATCTCTAAATCACCAGAGATATCTTATAACTAGGGTTAAATCATGAGATCTTGCGCTAGTCACACAATCAAAATTGCATCTACGGTTGTCGCTAGTGCTCTAAATCTTTAAGCCAACTTCATGACTATCTAGCAATCACATGCCAACCACATGATCAGATCAAGATCAACCGCCTACGCTTAATCTCCGAATGCATAAGAGAATATTTCTTTCTTCTCAAGATTAAGAGATAAAATCCTGTGCCAAGTCTCTAGACCAGATGGAATATTCATTTCAAATTGCAAGATCAGGAGATAAAGGTAATGAATTAAAAATCATATGATTTAGAACATCTTAAGTTGTTCGACAAAAAGTAACTTCAAATTAGAACAAGGTCATGAAAGACTAGGGTTTTTGCACAGAATAGACATAAATGACCTAGGGTTTAGGATTTTCAACCATTTTTTCAGTTCATTGCTTGGAAATCAGACACTTGCAGGAAAATTTGATGGTACACTGGAACAAAACTTAACATTTTTAGCATAATTGACACTTGGAACAAAAAAAATTTAGCAAGACTCGGAAAAAATAGAAATATACCCAACAGTAAGCATTCATTACACATTCATGAGTCCAAAATCAGGCCATCAAGTTCAAGCATTCAAGTTTTCATTCCTCTCAAGAAAGAAAGGTTTATTATCCTATAGATCTAGCTTCTTTCCCCCATTGGAGACCAGTAAAGGAGTTTCTATCAATAAAGTAGATCCACATCCATCCATCAAGTTTTCATTCCTCTTCTCCCCGATCAAACATTGTGGAGAATTGCATCTATTCTATGAGTTTTTATCTTGCATGATTTCCTTTTGGGTTTTTGTGTTTAGCCAAAGCTATTACATCAGCATACTTGATCATATCTAAAGAAGTAATTGCATATGCAAGTTATGATATGCTTTTATTAGATCTAGCCTCTACTACATGAAAACATGCTTTTCCTTTCATTTCATTTCATTTCAAGGTTGATTCCTAAATAAGTTTTTGACTTAGGCAAACCCCTTTTGAACCTTCTTCCTCATTTTTCTATATGTAGGGATAGGTTAGGGAGTTGTCAGATCTTTTTTGGGAAATATAGGAATAGTTGTAGATTCCGTAAAAATTTCATCTAAAAGTGCTAGGTACAGATCGCCTTTTCCCCTATCCCCTAAGTATAAATTAAACTTTACCCTATCCTTGCTATTTTTTACTAAAATTTTTGGTACATGTCAGTTTTGTCTTCTTGTTTCCATTTCCACCAGTTTCAGCTTGATATCAGTTTTTATCAGTCTATTTTGATCAAATTTTTTGTATCTTTTCCATTAGAGGTATTACTTTATTTAGTTATTCTTCCACTTTAAAATTTACACATTCCAAGGAAGAACATATATTATTCCCATTAAGAGCTTGAGTCAACCCTTGAGTGTAGTGGGGATATCCTTTCTTCCTAATGTGAAAATTGTGAAGTGGGGACTAATTTACATCTTAGCAATGCTTCCCATGTCCTATCATATAGAATATAAATAAAAATTTCCACCACCACCAATAATAAATAGATGAAACTTTGTAGCATGTTTTATATAATAATTTTCTATTGAAATCGTGTACAAGCATGAGGGTTATATAATTTTTTGAAGTCTAGAGATCTACATCTTTTTTAGACATGGTAGCTGCTTCCATGTTTGCCACTTGTAATTTCTACTTAAATGGCCTCAAATAGTTGTAAGCCTTCTTGAAAAAAACTTAGTGGTGGATATATCATTATTGCATGTAAACTTATTCATCTTTGGAGGAAATGATTTTTTTGGATTTTGAAAAGAGATCTTGGCTCTTTATTGATATTATGGTGAGAAGTGAACACTAGGTTCTTAAGGAAACCAAAGAGATAATTTGGTACATTTACAGGAGACCTTGATGCAACCCATTCATAAAATAATATTCTTTAAGAAGAAAGGCTACCATGGTCTTGACTTATGAAAGGAAGATAGCTTTTATAAAGAACATAATTTTTTTGGAAAACAAAACTAAGAACCCTAAAATAAAATATATATTTTTCCTCATCACAATTTAATTTGGTCAGTAAATAGTTTAATTTATTTATAACAATTAAATTTTTACATAAAATTCAACTACTTCGAATGGCTACTTTTGTCTCAAAAAGTTGCATCCATCATATATCCCAATCCTGTACTACCCATATCAATATTTCCCATTACATGCCCTCGACCATCAATGACCATGTCTATACAAAAAAAAAAAAACCCATACAAATTGATGTGACTCGACTCCCCCTATTACAAAATGGGGTTTCTTACTTTCAACACTTCAAATTTAAAACAAAAACTAGACATGTCATCTCACAATCTAGTGTTTGAGGGACCTAGGTCAATTGGTTTCACCATCCTTTCTCTCCCCTATCATCTCATCATCCATCCCCTGCATTGTTTTCACTGACCTGGTGTACTTCCTCAATCCCCTTCTTGTGCCACATTCCTTCTCCTTCCCCATTTGTGGCTTACTTGTCCATTTCTTCAATTCCATCGTGCTCATGGATCCTCCTCATCACCACCTTATGGGGCTCTCCAATAGTTGGCATTCTAGTGTATCAAAGTAGAGTTGTCAAAATTTTCCTTGCTTAATCCAGATTTGATAACCCGCTCCCAATCCTCAGTATATTGGCACGTGACCTTCCACATGCTCTTGGCCTCTATTTTACTTGTCACCATTTGTTCCCCACGTGAAAGAACACAAAGGGATGAATATACATAGGGTATCCTAGGACATGAATCCAAATCCCTCTCTGTGTTCAGAATCAATTGCTAGACACTTCCACTTAAAGGAAGAATTCAAGATTCTTCTGTCATTCCTTATGAACACACCACATAATGACCCTGCAGACCATGTCCACAATACTGAACTCTATTCCCCATGTGTAGAAAAGCAAGGAAATATCTATATTAATGCATCATTTGTATTCTACCAAGAGAAATTCAATCCCCAATAATCTGTGCACCATTATGAGTAAGAACATGTTAGGATTAACAAGACAGAAATAATAATTACATGCAGAAATATAACCAATATCATAGAATAATAAACCAAAACAGAAGAGAACACAAGACACAATATTTAACATGGTTCACCCAATCCCTGGGCTACGTCCATCAAAAAGAAAAGTACACTCTTATTATTATCTAGTGATTACAATCTGATCACAATGCACAAATCGCTTATAGCTCAATACCATCGTAAAACATACAACATAACATAAAACCCTAACCCTAAGCCAATTTATACAATATTTATGTCACTTTAGGGTTAGAACAAGTCAGACCAAAAAGGTAAAACACTTTCGTAAATAGTACTTTCCTGATCAAAAACCATAATATAAAAATTTCTCACTTGGGGACTGATCAGACTCCACATAAACCAACAATTCTCCCGCTTGGAGACTGGTCATATAGCTAAACTGCTACCTTGTGAAGCTCCCATTGGATCCAACCTTCTTGGACTCTACTATTCTTTTAGTCTATTTAATCTAGAAGGCCAACCAAAGCTGAACAAGAATTCAACTTCTTCCTCGTCATAACCTTTGTAAACATATCCGTTGGATTATCATTTATATGTATCTTTTCCAGCTTTAACTGCCCATCATCCAAAAATGACCGAATGAAATGATACCGCAATTGTATGTGCTTTATCTTTGAGTCTAAAGCAGAATTCTTCGCAAGATGAATGACACTCTGACTGTCTGAATACAGATAGTTATCCGCATGTGGATGTCCCAATTCTTCCATGAAGAATTGAAGCCATATCATCTCCTCAGTTGCCTCTGTAGCAGCAACATACTCTACCTCTGTAGTTGATAAAGCATTCACCTTTTGTAACTGAAAATAGTAGTATTAGAGCCCCCAAAGTGTAAACACTTATTGGATGTACCTCTCAAATATCTAAGAATACATTTGATTGGATTTCAATGCTCAATCCTAGGGTCACTCATATACTGGCTAATGACTCCCACTACATGTGCAATATATGGCCTAGTACATACCATAGCATACATTAAGCTCCCTACAACTGAAGCATAAGGTATCTTGCACATTTTAGCCTCTTCTTCTGGTGTCTTTGGATACATCTCCTTAGTCAATTTCAAATGACCAAGCAAAGGTGTAGTGATAGCTTTGGCATCCTTCATGGAGAATCTCTGCAACACCTTTTCAACATAATCAGCCTGAGATAGAGTTAATTTTCCGCTCTTCCTATCTTTGCAAATTTTCATGCCAATGATTTGTTTTGGTGGCCCCAAATCCTTCATAGAAAAAGATTTTTCTAACTGTTGTTTCAACCCCTTAATATGATCCATGTTAGACCTAGCTACAAGCATATCATCAACATATAAACATAGAATAATGTAGCTTGCATCATCCAACCTCTTGAAATAAACATAATGGTCAGAATTACATTGAGTGTATCCATTCTCATTCATAAAAGCATCAAATTTAATATACCATTTATGAGGTGCTTGCTTCAAGCCATATAAACTTTTCTGCAATCTGCACACTAAACTCTCCTTACCCTTGACCTCAAATCCCTATGGATGTACCATATATATTTCCTCATTCAAATCACCATGAAGAAAAGCTATTTTAACATCAAGCTGCTCTAAATGTAAATCTTTAGTAGCCACAATACTTAATATAGTACGAATAGAAGTCATTTTAACAACTGGAGAAAATATCTCATCAAAATCAATACCATGTTTCTGTGCAAATCCTTTTATGACTAATCAGGATTTAAATCTTTTCTTACCTCCATCTTCTTCTTTCAGCCTGTAAACCCATTTATTCTGCAAAGCCCATTTACCTGCAGGTAACTACATAAATCCCAAGTCTAATTTTTCAGCAAGGAGTCCATTTCATATGTCATTGCAGACTCCCACTGAAGCTTTGTATCCAACTGCATAGCTTCACTATAACATTCAGGTTCACCAGCATCAGTTAATAAAATAGAATAAAAAGAAGGTGAAAATCTATATGGAGGTCTACTTAGCCTTGTTGACCGTCTAACCTTCACTAGGGTGTGCGGTATTTTTTGTTGTTGTTGCAGAGCATAAGGAGTTACTGGAACATTATCTTTTGGAGTATCATCCAACTCTACATAATCAGTTTCTTTCTTCTCATGCTGTCGCAACAAATCCTTGTAAAACACTTTCTCATTGAATATGGCATCCTTGCTTCTTACAATTTTACAATTTTCAAAATTGAAAATTCTATAGCCAAATTCATGAATTCCATATCCAACAAATACACATTTCTTTGATTTTGCTTCTAGCTTGGTTCTATTTTCAAAATCTATGTGTTCAAATGCTTCGACACCGAAGGTTTTGAGAAAAGAATAACTTACCTTCTTACCAGTCCATGCTTCCTCTGGAATACCACAACCCAAAGGAGTAGAGGGACATCTGTTAATTAAATAAACAATAGTATTTATAGTCTCTACCCACATGTTTTAGGGGAGCCCAGTATGCAATCTCATAGTCCTTGAATGCTCCATTATTGTCCTATTCATGCGTTCAACCACTCCATTTTCTTGTGGAGTCCTTGGAACCATTTTCTACCTACAAATACCATTAGAGGAACAATAATATTCAAATTATTTGCTGAAATACTCACCACCATTATCAGATCTGAGACATTTTAATCTTTGACCAGTCTCATTTTTAACCAATATTTTCCATTTTTTAAAAGTTTCAAATAAATCAGATTTCTGCCTAAGGAAATAAATCCAAACTTTCCTAGTTGCATCATCAATGAAAGTAACATAATACAGAGAGCCACCAAGGGAAGATACATGAGTTGGACCCCATACATCTGTATGCACAAGCTCTAATTTATCTTCTTTCTTTTCCTTCCCACCCTTCAAGAAACTAACTCTCTTTTTTTTCCCATACACACAACTTTCACAAAAATCTAGATTTACACATTTTAGACCTGGTAAAACTTTCTTTGAGTGAAGTAATTTCATAAATTTCTCACTCATGTGCCCAAGTATGTTGTGCCATAGTGCTATTTTGGTATCCACAATGATTGTTTCATTTTCTACCTACTCAACTGTAGCAACTGTTCCTGAACATTCACTTTTCTCTGTAACAATTAAAGTAGAAGGAACAACATTACATGTACAAAGATATAAGGTGCCTACTTTCGCACCTTTTGCTACCACTAAGGAACCTTTTGAAACCTTCCAATTTTTATCATTAAAAGTAACTGTGCAACCCTCATCACCTAGTTTCCCTGCTGAAATTAAATTTCTACTCAGCCTTGGAACATGTCTTACCTCTTGTAAAACCCAATGATTCCCATTATGCAACTTAATCTTAATTATTCCCTTCCCAACAATTTGACAAGGTTCATTATCTCCCAAATAAACTTGCCCAAAATCACCTTGGAAATAATCAATAAAATAACTCCTATGGGGTGTAGCATGAAAAGAATCCCTTGAATCTAGAACCCATGAATCATCAACATTCTCAAGGGAAAGAATCAAAACATCATATTCAGATTTATTACTTACCACATTTGCCTCCTTATTGCCTTCTTGTTTGTCTCCTTCTTTATTATTCTGAGACTAGAAATATTTTTTCTTATGACCTGGTTTTCCACAATGCTATCATTCATTAGGTCCTCTTGATTGATACCTATTTCCTTTTGAATTTCCTCATGATTTCCCATGATTTCTAGAGTTGTTTCATCTATCTCTTATTCTGCCTCTACTTTCTACATTCAAAACACTACCTGATGTAGATCCACCTAAGATTTTTCTATGAATTTCCTCGCTCAGAATAAGACCAACAACATCATCAAATTTTAGGGTATTCAAATTAGAAATAGAGTTACTAACAACCATTATCAAGCTACTCCAGCTTTCTAGCAAAGAACATAAAATCAAAAGAGCCCTAATTTCTTCATCAAAATTTATACTCACAGAAGATAATTGAATAGTAACTATATTAAACTCATTTAAATGATCAGTCACTGACCCACCTTCTACAATCTTCATATTAAATAAATTCTTTATAAGAAATACCTTATTCAAAGTGGAAGGCTTTTCATACAACTTTGCTAGGGTTTCCTTCAACTCTTTAGTTGTCTTTGCTTTGGTAATATTAAACGCAACCGATTGTGCCAGGCATAAGCGAATGCTACGCAATGCCTTTCTATCCAAAATATCCTGATCCTCCTGAGACATAGTTACATCTTTCTTGGTCACTCCTCCCAATGGTCGCCTTTAATCCTTCTGATAGAGATAGTCCTCCATCTACATTTTCCATAACTGAAAGTTTTGTCCATTAAACTTCTCAACCTTCAGCCTACCCTCATCTACCATTACTCCCAATAAACCATGAAAATCCCACTAAACCTGATGTAGGAGCATCCCAGGTGTAAGAGCAATCTTGCATCACCCAAAAATATTTTCTGGTTTCTTTTCAATAAGGGCTACTTTGTGCAGAGTTACATATTTCTGGAAAGTTACTATTTTTAGTAAGTTTTCCATTTGAGCTCACAATGTTCTATTTTATTCCCTAGAGATTCACTTTGATTGTATCAGCCTACCAGTATAGTTTCATTTCCAGATCAAGTCTTGTTTTGTAGATATTGGATATTTTTGGTATTGGCAGTAGAGTACAAAAACTTCAAACTCGGTTTTGAAGGCTTTAGAGGCTCCAAATGGGGTCAAAAATTTGGTTGACTGGGCAAGCCCTTGTCAAATTTTGTAGATCACTTCATGGCATTTCCAAAATGGGGTTACGGTGGCCCATTGGGTCAACGGTTGATGAGTTATGGTCTCCAGAAGTTGCCCTACCTGAACTTGAAAATGTTAAAGTTTCTTCAAATTTTCTTTTTAGGTTCTGAAGTTGTTTGTGCCTACTCGTATGTAATAAAAATGAATAATAATATCTTAGGGATGGTCGGCCTCAAATTTAGGGTTTAATTTCTCTAGAGTCTTCTTGGGAGGTTAAAATTGCCTATATATTGAAGGCCCGAAGGGTTGTCTAGAGCAGTTCTGGGTTATGCAGCTGGTGGCTTTGGCTTGCAGATTATAGTAATAAAATTCCCATGTGGCTGTGCATGTTACATTTCTGAAGGTGCATGTTGTATTTCAGAACATTGTAATTTCATTTCATGGTGGATAATATAAATCCCATTTCTTATCTTTTGCAAATCTTTTTATTCTCGATTTTGTTGTTGTATCATCTTAAAATGGAAGCACTTCCATTTTGATAGACTTAGCACCCTCATTTAGTATGGTTGGCATATTAGATTTGCATCTGTGCTTGATTATACATGTGTAGATGAAATTAGGGTTAGGATCTTGTGGATTCTCCTAGATTTCTCTCTCCATGGCTCTTCTCTCTAGGTAGGATATATGTATTACTCCTCCTGGGCCTCATCCTACTCTCTCTCTATGCCTCTAGGCCTTCTTAAACACTCTGGCTCATTCCCCTACCTTTCTAGGTCCTCGGCTGATCTAGAAACCTTTCTGCAAATTTCTAGTGACCTACCTGAAACCTCAAGTCAGGGTCGAGGTCGACCCTAACCTAGGTCAGGGTCGAGGTTGACATAGACCTTTGCCAGGTGGTGGTCCCCACTTTCAAATCTGGAGCTTATTGGGGCCTGGAACTTAAAATAGGTCCCCAGGTTCAGATATGGAAGTGTCTTCTCAGATATTTGAATTAATATGTTTTATCCTTAGTTGGCAAATGTGATTGGACCATAATTCAAGGAGAAATCTGAATTTGGATCCCTTGCATTGCGCTAGGAGGCCTATGTTGAAATCTCTATATAAACACTCTCTTTTGCCTTCATTTGATCATGAAACAAAATTGGGAGATTACATGATGGAATGATGAGGCAAGAAAGCAAGAGGATGATATAGAAGAACATACTAGGAGGACATATATCATCATCTTCAATCAAGCACTTTGAGGACGACTATGGTGGATTTTCATTGAAGCAAGAAGGCTCTCTCTTTAGATCTACTATTCACAACATTCAAACATTCAAAGGACATCATCATGGGATAGCAATTACGAATTGTGAGTTGATGGGAATACTTTAGCCTTGGGGGCTTGGTATGCTTTCTTTGTCATATTCAAATCTATGCATTACTTTCTCATTTCCATGTTATGTTAGGATTGTTAATCTAGAAGACTAGATCTTGATATTGCATGTCTAAAATCTCTTTTCAAGAGATCAATACACACACACACACTACATTCTATATTCGGCTATTCGTGGAGGTGGAGATCACCAAAATGGGGGTTTGACTAAGGAAAAACCCTATATAGCACCCCAAAATCCCTCTTTGTAGATATTTGCAGGTGTTGTTTTTGGGAGTTACAGGCGCAAGATAGCAGATCTGAGACTAGATCTGGATACCCTTTTTGGCAAACTTCCAAGATCCATGAACAGAGTCACTTTCAGATCTGTGTAGGTCAGGGTCAACATTATTGGGTCAGGGTTGACATTTGTGGGTCAAGGTCGAGATTTTTTATAAGACAACATCAGAACAAAAAAATATTTATGGGTTTTGTTCGTCTCTGCATTTTGGTTCAGGATCAACTGTTAGATTTTCTAGAAACTCAATACAGACCTCAAAAAATGAGTTTTTCCAGATCTGCTATGATATGAGGTAGGTATCTTGTCCGTTTATTTCTTACATGTTCCTCAAGCTATTTATCATAATAATTAAGTGTAATAAAACATGAATTTGGCCTTAGGATCTTTCTTTACCACATTACACAAATCTTATTTAGGGAGTCCTTATTGTGCCAAATTTTATATGTTACATTTTGGTGAACCCGACATGAAAACCCAGAGATCCCTTGGATTTATTTGATAACACAAATTTTGTTTCGCATGCTTATCACACATGGAATAATCCTCAACCTACTATTCTAGCAACTTTACCTCCTTCTCAACCCGTGCTTCCTCAAGCACCTAGGTTACCTTCTTCCTTTAAGGAATATGACTTAGTGGAATAGTTACGCGCTACTCCGGCTAAGATATCTTTATGGGAATTACTTCAAACTTCTCCTACATACCATGAGGCATTGCAGAAAGCTTTATCCACTCTCCCTGCTATGCCTCCTAATCAAGAGAAAATTAATTCATTTCTAGAGTGCATGCATACTATGCCTTCTATACCTCCAATTGTGTTCTCTGATAAAGATTTACCTACCGTCGAGGTGCAGAATCAATATGATGCTCTTATGGTTGTTGTCTCTATTAATCAGAGTATCATTCACAGAATATTAATTGATAATGGATCTGGGCTTAATGTTTTTAGCATGGATATGCTTAGGCAATTAAAGCCGATCTTACAACCATTCAACTAGATAGTATTCCTATTCATGGATTTGATAATATTGCAAAGAAAACCTTGGGAATTATCATGCTTCCCATTAAAGTTGGTCCTGTGCTTCTTTCTACTCATATCCATGTTATGCTTGGACCACTCAATTATAACCTCTTATTAGGAAGGCCTTGGTTACATACTATGCATGCTTTTCCTTCTACTCTTCATCGCAAGGTTAGGTTCATATACAACAATCTAATGTACACACTACATGTGGATGATGAACCAAATCCTTGTCTGAATGCAGAATATGCTAAGATTCCTAAACCTATACAACTAGTCAAACAACCTAAACAACCACTTGAAGTAAAACAAGATGAGATTCCATCTTCTTCCCTAATGGAAGATGATTGGGGAACATTGGATTTTAATCCTACTTTCATAGGAGAATATAAAGTATCAGATTTGGAATTTATGAAAGACCAAATTGAGTTTGGAAAACAATTTTTTATTCCTTCTTCGCTTTCTGAGGCGTTAAAAAGTAACTTTGTTGCTTCTTCTCGTGATGAAACAATTGAGACAATAAAACCAGATTGCTATGACATTATGATATATGCTGCTCCTTTAACTCAATCTGATATGGCTGACAGGTACGGTTCTGGTTACTATTTACTCAAGAAAGCCAGATTTAATGGGAAAGGTTGTGGTAAGTACGAACAAGGTATACAAGTACCCCTGGATAATGAAGGTGGTGATTACACTTATGGGTTAGGTTTTAATCCTTATAGGCAACCATCGGTTTTTCCTCTTAATGTTAATCATATTTGTGGTGGACATTTGAAATTGGTTAATCCTCTTCTCCTTGACATGGATTAAAAGCCCAGATTGGACATCTTTCCTGAGGATGAAGCTCTTGCTGACTTTTTAGGAGCTTATCAAGATCTACCTACATTTCATCATAAAAGAAGAAAACAATATTGCCTCAATAGTGAAGCCTATTTCAGAAAACATGAGGAATCAGATATTTCCCCTTTACTAATAGATGCTC